>OX418221.1:48043328-48130622 GCA_948455865.1 Conomelus anceps
TGAGGGGTAGTTTTAACAGGAAAGATGACTTTGGCTACATCTTGGGTCCATCCCCTTCTTCTGCACCAAGATGGTAACTTACAATCCTAAAACCACCCTGTCTCAAATCTAACGTCTGACACTTGGTCACCAGTTACCGCCACCACCACCGCCACCACCAAGTCACCATCCCCTTAGCTCCATTGCTAAATTGCCAATCGCTTGTTGGGGTGGGATAGCCTCAACCTTTCCTGGCATCAAATTCTCGGTTATCATAACAGATCAATATTTAATAGGCCCAGATTAGTAAGAAGTTGATCTTGATTTAAAAGGTGAATTGATATTGGTGTAAAAATATGAATGAACCAGAGCACTGAGTGTAGAGTACTCTGTTTAGGCTATTGCCTCTCATAAGTAAAGAATGAAGGAGAAGAAGTATAAAATCGAGTGTTTAGGTTAGGTTTGTTTCACTAAAAATTTCACAATGAAGCACAATAATTCACGAGTCTTTTTCAGAAAAAAATATTAATTTTTATTTAATTTTAATTTAACAAAACATGAGTGAAAGCCAAATTCATACTAATTTGTTCGTGACACTTTAATCAGTTTGTTCATAGTAGCGATTGTTTCGTCGCTAAATTCATGCGTTTTTCTCCAAGTTTTTTATTGTAATTTTCTACTTTCAGTATTATTTAGTTATTTATTCATTTAACTTACAATCAATGTGAATACAACAGGCTTATGCCCAAAACTGCTTTTCACCAAATTTTAAAATAAAATCAAAATTTTAGGTTAGGTCTTTTTTACTAAAAATTTCAGGAAAAGAATATTAATTTTGATTTTACTTTCAACAAAACATCATCACTGTAAGAAAGATTAATATAATTTTGAAATTTTAAATTTCTGACCAAAAAATCAATGCTAATCAGTACGGATAATCAGTACTTTCTATATAATTGTTATCCGTAATGAGACTTCAATCAATTACTCTTCTGACATTTTCTCTTGCTAATATTAATTCATGAATATATCTAAATTCATACTAATTTGTTTATAGGGGTTTTCTTATCTTTCCTTCAATAGTGATGAATCCAAATGTATAGATTTACTATAATTGCTTAGAATTATCATAATCAAACTGAATCAACTGATCAAAATCGCAAATTAGTAGAGAATAGGTTTTGTTAAGTAGGCTCTTTCTAATTAAATATAGACAACATTTAAAGACATGTAAACAACTTATTCTTCTTCTTGAGTCATCTTGTTAATCTTCTCCTTCTCCTTCTACTTTTCCTTTTCCTTCTCCTCCTCCTTTTCCTTTTTCTTTTCCTTTTTCTTTTCCTTTTTCTTTTCCTTCTGGTTCTCCTTCTCCTCCACCTTCTCGTTCACCTTTTCTTCTCCTTCATTCTCCCTCTCCTTCTTCTTCCTTCTCCTTCTCTTTCTCCTTCTCCTTATCGTTTTCTTGTTCTTCTCCTTTTCTTCATCCTTCACCTCCTTCTCCTCCACCTTCTCCTTCATCTCTTTCTCCGCTTCCCTCATTCACCTCACCCCTCTCCTCACGCCTACTCCTCCTTCTCCTCTTCCTCCTCCGCCTCCTTCTTCTTATTCTTCTTCTCATTCTTCATCCCCTCCTCCTCCAATTATCCAATTCCTTAAATTCCAACGTACCAATCCCTCCTTCCCATCACTCGACGTACGAATTGGCATCCCTAACTATCAACGCTATCAGTCAATTGGTTCGTCACCGCATACTGATACTTTTTGCAACATCGAAATTTTGCAACACTTTTTTGCAACGCCGAAATCTCTTCCAACCGTTTCATACGATGGTGTGGAATGAAGAGTGGACTTGTGTGTGTGTGTATAGTGGACGTAGTCAAAGATAGGATCGATTTCCCACAATATCAAGACCTGCCGATCAATAACTTTGCTCACTATAGTTTACGAGCCGGGGCTAACCGATGCTTGCCTTATCAAAGGTGGCATGCATGCCTTTATCTCACGTGTCTCATGCATGAAAGGAGGCTACGTGTGATCGTGAGACTCAAGATACGGGTGCCGTGACTCTGACTACGGTTTACGACGGTTGCGGTCGCCGGTTCACGAGAATTATCGGTCATCCTCCCCGGACGAACATTAACCGGCGCGCGACAACCCAAAGACAATAACACTGTGCTGCTGTTGTCCTGTGTGTGCCCCCCTCTTCTAGCCCCCTTAAAGTTTCCCCTTGAAGGCCCCCCCCCCTCTTTATACGTACGACAACTAACAGGCCTCCTAACGAGACAGGAAGGATCGTTGTCACCGGCCTGAAGGAGACCGTTAAGAAGGAGGCTAGTGCCCCTCAGGCCTCAAACTACTATTCTCTTGCATTCTCATCTCATGATGATGATTGTGGTGGTGGTGGTGATGATGATGATGACGCTGAGAAGGAAGCAAACGTGGGTCACGTTGTGGTCGTAATAGTGTGTGGAGGGGATAAGGTGAGGCATGACTGAGAAGGTTGGGGAGGTGATAAGGTGTGGGAGGGAAGCAATACACAGGGATGCAGGGTGAAGAGATAGAGGCTGACAATTCAAATAGCTATGTGGAAAATTTAGATGGCTAGGTGGGTGAGGGATGGAAAATTCAGATTGTTAGGTTGGAAGTTTAAATCTTTCTTAAAATCGGTATCTCAAATACGTTCTTAGCCGAGATGGGTAGGGAGCTACCCTGAACCCGTTCTTGAGACTGTCTTGTATCATATTTTGACTTCATTTTTTAGTATAGAATCGGCTCTTAAAAATAAAATAGAATCATCATATTCAATTTTTGCACCATTGCAATTTAATTCACTGTATATTTGACTTATTGAAACTATTTTTTATTTCTTTATATAAATCGACTTCTAACCTATGAATTTTTTTCTCACTTATGATAAAGGAATAGAATAGATAAAGTTCTTTGGTCTGCTGGCAGATAGCGCTCACTACACTACATGAAAACTCTATTATTTTTTTAAATTCGAAAACAGAAAATAATAATTTAAAAGACATTGGTGTGGTAATAATTACGTAACAGTAACTGTAAATAACTGTTAAGTGTTAGCCGTGAGCCGTGGCAGGTATTTGTTCAATCAGAAAGAGATAAGCTGCGTTCTCCTGGACAATCTTTGTAAGGGTGACCGATTACTTGGCCAGCAAAAAAGACACTGTTCTCTGCTGTGAAATCACTTCTTGGTGGTTTGGAACACACCTAAAACTGTAGGTCATTAATCTACATCATCCGATTCATTACCCACGCACGGGTCTCAGACCTATGTGGGCTTAATTTTCCAAAAAAATTACATGCAGTTCAGTATCTTTATCTTTTCAACAATGTTATTTTATAGTAGTATCTGATATTATCAAGTTTAGGTTAGCTTTCTGACTATGCTCAATGTAATGCCTTCCCAAGTCGTTCTTAGATCAGCGTTAGTTACGCCCACAAATACGGCCCTTAGTCTTATTAGACGTTATGCTTTGTCATTCAGTCTAGAAGTAATTTTGAAATTATATTGATTAGAGTGTAGGGTAGATCCCATACTAAAAACACACTTCTGACAGAGCTCATCATAATATCACAACAACCTGGCGTTCTAATGTTTCTCTCCGAAATGAGAGATCAATTATTAATGGTGACTCATGGGTAATATTCTGCATGCTTTGAGGCATGAACAGAAGGTGACGTCACTTGAGAGCGGCTAGGTGTCCGTCCATCTTCCCCTATTCACAACTGTGAGAAGGGAAATTAGCAGATGAAGGGTTTGGGAGGAGTTTTAAAGCTGTCTTGTTGAAAGGTAGGTATTCGAATCTCTTCTTACTCTCATTTTCGTTCTCGTCTACCTCCCTCTCAATCATTCTCACTCTGTCTCTCTCACACTCGCTAACTCCCTCTCTATCTATCTTTCTTTGTCCCTCTATTTTCCTCTCTCACTCTCTCTCTCACTCTCTCTTTCACACACTCTTTATCTTCACTCTCAATCAACCTCTCTCCCTTCCTTTCACTCTTACTCTCTCTTTCTCTCTCGTTTTCCCTTCTCAAGGTTTGCAAAAAGGAGGCCATAATTACTTGTCGGGTTCAATTTCTACTCTCCTTATCGGTAGGGGGTCAAGTAACAGAGGTGGGATGGAGAACGAATGATGGAGAGATTACATTGGGGACAAAGAGTAAGATTTTGTGTGTGTGTGTGTGTGTGTGTGTGTGAGAGAGAGAGAGAGAGAGAGATAGATGAATTTACTTTATTTAGCTTTTTACAATAATTTATAAAAGTGTTGTGGACAAATTTGAGGCATAAAAGCCCCCTCTTCTACGTAACTCAAGAGAGAAAGATAGATTGATTGAAGAGAGATTAGATTAGATTATTTACTTTATTCATGTAGATTACAAAATACACAGTCTTAGATTCTAGATTATGATAGTTAAAAATATATAAGTGCTGTATATTGTTCTACGAATTTTACAAATCTGAACTAAAGAATTATTCAACGATATGAATATTAGATATGATAACGATAATATGATTGTGATTGATCTACTTGAAACGGCGAACATAGAGACAGAGAGTGAGAGAGAGAAAGTGAGAGAGTGAGTGAGAGAGAGTTTGATAATTGAAGAAAAATAGATAGGGTTGAACTTTCATTCATTCATTTATTTATAATAATAAACACAACCAACTGAAGATACAACAGGCCCACTACTGCTTTCTTCACAAATTTTTAAATGGAAAATTTAAAATTTAGGTTATGTCCAAGTTGAATTAGGAATTTAATTTTGAATACAATTACTAATTCTTTCCAAAACAAAAATATCAATTTAGGATCTCAATTCAAAACGTAGCACTGACACAGTCCAATAACATAGAAGCAAAGACAGTGAAGAAGGGTGTGAGTGTAACCTTGCCTAGCCTTGCCGAGTCCTCCACCCCTTATCCACCACAAGACAGCCGCACTGAACCGACGACGCTCCCCAATGCGTTTCGGGTCAAGAGGCAATGAATTCCATAATCCGCAAGCTGTCACTCGAAACGACTTATTAAACATTACTGTTCGGTGAGAAGGGACAGCCAGCAGATGGGAACCATGCCTTGTTCCACCACGGCCAAAATCGCTCAAATAACGAAACCCTACCGTCAAATACCTAGGAGATATTGTTTTCAGAAGTTTGTGCATGTACTGGATTGCATGAGAGAGAGTGAATAGATTAGATTGGATATCTTTCTTTATTCATGCAAGTTTAAAATTTTCGCATATGAGTAGTCAAAACAAAATTTTCAGTATCGCAAAGATACTATAGTAAACTTGATTATAGTTTTCATAGGGCTAGAAATTATTTACAATGATAATTTTATGATATTAATGATATACGCTATGGTGATGACAATCTAAGTGGTGCAATTAATTTAAATGGCGAAGTTTGGACAAAGATTCGTCCATTCTTGACACTTGACCGGTGAGAGTGTGTGTGATAGTGAAATTGATAATGATGAACGGAAAAAATTGTGTGGAAACGTGAGGGAAGGAGAATGTAGAGAAAGTGATAGTAAAAGATGATGAGAGGAAGAGCTCATGAGATACAGAGGTGAAAGTTTATATGAGAAAGTTTTTGAGGAAAATAATAATGAGGAAAAGAGGCTTATAATTGAAAGGAAAAGAGGAAAACATTTATAAGAAAAAAAGAAAAATAAGTATAAGGAAAAGAGGAAAAGAATAATAAGGAAAGGAGAAAAATAATTAAACGGAAAAGAGGGTGTGAAAGTGTGTGATAAGAGAAAGTAGTGAAAATTGTATTGATAGGTGGTGTATGGATAGAGAGAATGAAAATTGAAACAAAAAAAAGTAAGGAATGATTGTGAGGAAGTGGGAGTGTAGAAGCGTGTGTGGAAAAGAAAAAATAGAGAAAGGAAGTGATATGTGGTGTCCAGCATGTGAAGAGAAAGAATAAAAATAAAGATATTGAAAAAGAAGGAAACGAAATGGTGGTAGATAGGAAAAAGATTGTGTGGAAAGAAGAAAGAGAAAAGAGAGTCGGTAGATAAAAAGAGAAAGAATAAAGAAGGAACAAAAGGGAACGGAATGGTGGTAGATGCAGGAAATATTAAGAGTAAAAGAGAAAATAAACCCAAAGATGAACTCAAGAGTACCTTACAGAAGTGGAGAGGAGGTTTCTGGGAAGAGGGTAAAGCAAAAGCCAAGACCAGAGTCCGGTCAGTCTCTGTTCTCCCCTCTCTCTCGTTTTGAACCCTTTGTAGTCAACTGGACTTAACTTGACGCTTAGTTTTTGATCTCTTCCCTTTCCTTTCAACCTAGTCGGTGCAATCCTTTCAACACTCACGAACAACCACTTCTCGAATACGTAACCCTCTTCACCCTTCTTCTCTTTATCTTTATCTTCATTGTTTCCTCTCTTTCTATTTTCTTTTCTACGCCCACACTCTTCAGCCTTCACCCTGGTTCTCTTCATCATCATCCTCTTTTTTCCCCTCTTATTCCAATCTCTTCCCTACTTTTTCTCCTTCATTTTCTTCTATCATTAGTGCTGGGAATATTCAGAGCTTGATAAGAATGTGGAAATAATTTTTGATAGTAATTTTTCTCGACGTCACATCACCTAAAGGCTTTCAACTTTTTTCAGGGCTTTAAAACGTTTTTATTATTAATGATGTGGTTTCCATGTTGAGTGTTCCAACACCTATCGAATATTCCGATAATTTTCTTGTTATTGAAAAAAATTTTGGTATAAAACGTTGTCACTAAATTATACGTGGAGTGTTCCAAAACCAATCTCATATTTCAGTCATTTTTTTGTTATTGAAAAAAAATTATGGCATAAAACGTAACTATTATTATGAATCATGTGGATTCTATGTTGAGTGTTTCAACTCATATTTAACTATTATTTGGATAATTTTTTGCTCTAGAAATGTTATTAATCACCTTTTGTTTAAATGTAATATAATTGCTCATCAAATCAAAGGATTGAACGAAGATTTTTGTTCGTACTTGTGAACCAACCTCGAGGCTCCTTTGACTCAAGGGAGTCTTGAGAACCCGTTAAATGAATGTTTTTGAAGTGCCTCTTGAGTTGAGGAAACATCAATGTAGGTTCATCAATACGGCCTTACTTTCAGACTGAAGTCCGTAGCTTTAAAAGAGATGACTAGAAACTTATTATAAGATTGACTACTACAAAATAAATCAAGTAATAACCATTATAGACAAAATTATGGGATGAATACAGTGGGACGTCGATAATCCAAACTTCGATTTTCCAATAGACCTACTTATATAATTTGAGCTTAAAATCCGAGTTTTGAAACTGTACACTACAAAAAATAAGCAAATTTCTCAATAAGGTTTCAATAAGTTTCGCAATGGAGCTCTCATTCTTATTGTGCGGCACTGCGGCACTTTGTAACGGTGACCGATTGGATTGGCCAGCAAAAAAGACTCTGTTCTCTGCTGTAAAATCACTTCCCGGTGGTTCGGAACCCACCCAAAACTGTAGGTCCAACTCACCAATCATCCAACTCATTACCCACGCACAGGTCTCAGACCTATGTGGGCTTCATCCTTCTAAAAAAAAAAAATTATATTTTGTTCAAAATAATTGAACTATGTACACTATACAGTAGTTCAATACAAACGCATATTACTGTCGTAATCTCTTTGAAGTACAGGCTAGAAAGCCTGTAAAAATAGTAGTTAAATTGAAACAAAACAAAATTATGAGATAAATTATTGTTATTTTGTACTGTACTGTATAGTCTTCCACTTCCAACAAAAGAATATTATGGTCAGAAAATAAGCCTAATAATTCAACTTCTAATAAAATCAGTAGAACTAATGTTGATATTGTGAAATCTCTCCATAATTTAAACAAAACAGAAGTCAAATTATACTAAACTAATAATTTGAGCCACAGGACCATGCTTTCGTGTTTTACTAGCACATCAATTCCGGCTGTACTGAAGAAGCAGGAGGCCTCAAGTTGTTACTTTAGTGAAATTTGGTAACTTCTATTTCATTTCAATTATGGAGAGATTTCACAATATCAACATCAGTTCTACTAATTTTATTAGTGTAGTTGAATTATTTGGTTTATTTTCTGATCCTTTTTTTTTTGTTGAAAGTGAAAGACAATACAGTACTGTACAAAATGATATTATTGTTTTCATTTATCTAAAAATTTTATTAACAATAACTAGGCATAGAATGTATTTACATAATTTCCTGCTTAATAATCTGTACAGATCATCAATATGAACCACCTATTGTCATAATTAGTTGGGATTTTCGAAGCTCTGCTTCAGTGGATTTGGATGTAGTAGTGGTAAATTGTTATAAAAAATGTACTTATTAAGGAAAGACTTTGACTTACACTTTTTTATTGAGAAATAAACCCAATAAATCATTGAATATTGCAAATATCTTTGTGAGGTGAATGATTACAAAAATTTCCAGTCTTAGATCAGGAGTCGAACCTACGACCGTCTAATTAGTAGTTGGGTGCTTACGCTTCATATTCATAATAAATAAATAATCTCACCCCTACATTACGGAAGGTATGTGGAGACAATTGCCTAATAATGATCCAGTGCATAAGTTACGTTTTAGACTGACCCTCAAGACTACTGAAACTAAGGGATGAATTGGGAGCTATATCATTCCCGTGAAGGTTCATACTCGTGAGCGTGTTTCTACACGATATATTAAGCAATATATTGTAACTTGAGGCCATTTAAGTTGCGACTGACACTGCGTTGTTATAGAAACGCCGGTTGGATTTTAATCAAGAACGACAATTTATGTATTTAATACTCAGTCCTCAATTGGAGGAACACTGGACTCTATAAAATCAAAGTCTACAATTCATGCCTGATAATGTAGGGACATTTGGAAATGTGAAACAAGGGTTTGTTAGGGACATTAATTCCTTGTGTTGCCGTGTAGTAGCAGGACTGCTTTGTTACAGATGAAGAACAACAGACTGTGAGAGGTGTAGTTGGAGGGCCGAAAGGGTTGCCTCCCCCCCCCCCCCCCCCCTACAAAAAGGAGTCAATTGCTTCAATAAATCAATTTTAGTAGTTGCCGTATTTGGAGTTGGAATTGTGTGTAAATTCATTCTGTTTAGGAAAAAAATTAATGGATGTCTCAGATTGAGATTAAATCAATTTTGTATGGGTTTACTTTCGAAGGTTTTTAAATGATTACTTCCAAAGGAGGTTACATGGCCTTCAGTTCGTCACAACCATCACTTCGTCTCATAACCATAAGAATTACCAAATCTCATAAACCATAACCATTTCTCATCAACTCATAACCATCACTTCGTCTCGGTTATCCGTCAGCGTAGAAATAGGAATTTTATGAACTTTTAGTCAAATTCAACAACTATTTGACGACATTCCTAAATTTTTTATATGAGATTAATTTATTCTTGTAAGGGGTTACTTTGAAGTATTTGACACTTTGAAAATAGTTTACAGTGAAACCTTGTATAATCTTCTTTATGTGTCAGTGTAGAAATGTGGATATTACTATCTATCTGTCAGTCAAATTTAGCAGCTATTTGAGGGGCATGTCTAGAATTTTAAGATTGAATTAATTTGTATGTGCTCACTTTTAGGAGTTCAAATGAACTTATTATTGTTAATTTAACGACATGCAGTCAATTTTAATTGTGAATAAATAATATTCCTACTCACATTTGGCTGAGTCATGGAAACACATCTTCAAGGCCTGAAGATTCAGATTCAGATGGCTTTATTTGTGTAAATTTACAATGCACATGAATGATAGAAGTATTATTAATATTAGCAACTCTCAGATCCCATAGTTCAAGTGATGTACAGTGATTTTTGAAAAGTGAACATGATGGTTGAATAGTCTGAATAGAAAAGATTATAAATACAACAAATATATATTTTAAGGTACTGTACAGCAGAAATAAATTATGTGATTGTTAAAAAAAAGAAAAAGAGAGCTTGAATCTGAGAGATGAATTACACAAAGAGGCGAAGTCTTGGCCATTAAGGCCATTCTTACACTTAACCTTTTACCTGTTAACCTTTAACTTTTTAACATGCCATACTAGATGAAGAGGAAGATGAAGATGAAGAGGATTTAATATGAGTTTCCATGACTCGAAAACGTTCGGCCAAATGTGAGTAGGAATATTATTTATTCACAATTAAAATAGACTGCAAATCGTTAAATTTACAATAATTAGTTAATACTAACAACGCAGATCGTTACGGAAAAAGAAATCCAAGAATTTAGTTCAAATGATAACTAAATGATGAATGACAGTAAATCGTTGATTAAGAACAGCTTGCATCGAGAATTCACGATAGCTGAAGTTTACAATTACATAATGGCATTTCTAACATAAATAAAATGAATATACTGTTACAAAAGCAAACAAAGCACTTGTTCTATTTACATCATTCCATTGTTTTCATGGTCGGACGTGACTCAACACGTGATCTCCATTCTCTTGCTTTTCAAATGTCTTTGTCACTCTTATTCTTCAAATATGCAACTCTCTCACTCAATTAAATTTCTCGAGATTCCTACACACTTCCTGAACAATCGAGGTCGTGCTTTACTATTATTCTGTGACCTTCCACAGTATTCTCAAAGCATCGAGAAGCCACCAATTCTTGGAATTATACAACTTTAACAGCTATATAAAGAAGTCCACGTGAACAAGCTAGTTTAATTTACAAACCTGCGTGACAGATTGTGTTACAGATCTTGTGAGAGAGACAATCCAGTGCCAATGGATTAAGCAGTGCTTGATTCCAGTGTCAAGTGCAGAGACAAGTGTTTACTGTTTGTGCAGCTTATTAATAGTTTAAAGACGTTTTGTTAAGTGATACTATTTGGGACTGTCAAATAACGAATTGGACTGTGTTTTGTAAGTGATTAGTTGCTTTTTTTTATCATTTCTTTCTACATTATTGTACAGTTTATTGGACTTTAGTTTCTTTTGTTATTGATCAGCCTGTAATTAATTATTTATTAATTCTTGTGAATAATTACTAAAAAATAATTATTAGCTTGTCATTTGTTGATCTGTTTTTATTTATTAATTGAACGTACAATTAGTGTGTGTGAACAGACTAATTTGTGTAAATAAAGTGCAAGTGTGAACTTTAGTGTTGCAAGCCTTATTTCAGCCTTTAGAACCCGAAACATTATATTCCTTGACTGACACTGTATAGTACTTACACTGCTACGTAAAATGACAAAAATAAACATCTATATGATGAAATGTCTAGATATAATATGTGTGCAGAGTGTCCCGTAAAACCGTCATCCTAGTATTACCACAGTATTCAGCTGTTTCAAAATGATAAAAGTGATCCTCCTCAAGTAATACAATAATGAAAATGTCGAACAGGTTTTAAAGTGCAGTAGACTCTCGTAAGATGGGATACAGACAATAATTAGGACTAAAACTGGGGAATCAATCTCTCACAATAATTAAATTTATCATATAATTTAGGGAAGTGATAGCCGTGGGCCGTAGCAGGTATCTGTTCAATCAGATCGAGATAAGCTGCGTTCTCCTAGGCAATCTTTGTAAGGATGACCGATTAGATTGGCCAGCATAAAATACACTGTTCTCTGCTGTAAAATCACTTCCGGATGGTTCGGAACCCACCTAAAACTGTAGGTCCAGCTCATCAATCACAATCATCCAACTCATTACCCACGCACAGGTTTCAGACCTATGTGGGCTTAATACTCAAACAAAAAAATTCAGAATATTTGAATTTGTTCTTATTAAATCCAATAATTTTATTCAATGTAACAATACTGCTACATCAAAGTGACCATTTTCCATATCTTGTCTATTTTCTGGAACACTAGATTTATAAAAGAAGTGTGTGTGGGAAGAACATAATTAAATAGCGGATAGCTTACAAATAGATGAGGAAGAGATGCATGGAGAGAAAGACAAGAAGAGAAAGAGAACAGGAAGAAGTGAATTGACAAAAGTGAATAGAGTGTACATAAGAGAGCTGATTCAGCTGACTCAGGGTTACAGCTCATTATTTAGGTTACTAGCGAGACCTACTGGACTTACTACTTATCCTGCTTAGTTTGGGACTTGCTTATCCTGAAGTACCTCTCTGCTTTATCCCTTCTCACTCTTTCTCTTTCCCTACTGTTCATCCTCTCGTCTATTCTCTCTTTCTACTCAGCCAGGCACACAAATTGCTCGTCATATCTTTTTCGAAATTATTACAGAACTCTTTTTCAAGAAAGTCTAATTTTCTCGTTGTCTTATCTCATATCCTCTTTGCCCCTCCAGACTTGCTAATACCTCGTTTTGTATTCAAGGCTGGAATGAATCTACTCACTTTGCTTATACGGGCTGGAGTCAAGTAAGTCGAGAGATTCTCCAGGAAATAATGCACATGCTTGTCAGAGTATCCCTGTGAGACTTCCTAGATTAAATGCTGTTTTGTAGGGGACAATATTAATTAAACAATATTTTCATTCTGAAAATTTGTATAAGATGTCCACCAACAAGGATTGCGTTTCTATTTGTGGTTAATGGAGTATCCCAGGGAAATACACTGGATTGAATGCTGGTTTTGTAGGATATAATATCATTTAAACAATACTTTTATTCTAATTGTAGATAAATTTGTATAAAATGATCAGTAGCAAGCCTGCGTTTCGACTCGTGCCTAATAAAAAAACATTTCTTATTGCAATTTGATACACAAACTAACTAGAATCAACTGACAACAATATTCATAAAATAACTACTATATTTGATTGTTCAATACGATCATTTCATCAATTTTCAGATTCAGTACCGTATCTTCATTAATGAATATTCATCCAGTTCCTTACTCAATTGAATACTATGTTACTAATAAAATAGTGATAATAATTTATAATAATAATAATAATAATAATAATAATAATAATAATAATAATAATAATAATAATAATAATAATAATAATAATAATAATAATAATATTAATAATATTAAAACTTGTGGTTGAAGCATGGTTCATTGTTTGCTGAAACAGAGGGGTTCACTGTGGCAATCCAGGACCGGATTATTGCCACAAAGGTGTACAGAAAGCGGATCTTAAAGGAGAATGACATAGATGATCGATGCCGCAGGTGCAAAATTGCCCCAGAAACAATTGACCACATTGTTGGTGGTTGCTCATCATTAGTTGGAGTAGAATATCTGAAGCGCCACAATGATGTGGCTAAGATCATCCATCAGAGATTAGCCCTACAGTATGGTTTTGTGGAAGAGGAGTGCCCATACTATGTCTATCTTCCAGCTCCAGTACTTGAAAATAATAGTGCCAAAATATACTGGGACCGGCCAATCAGAACTGACTTGACAGTGATGGCCAACAGACCGGATGTGATGGTTTTGGATAAGCAAAAAAAGTGTGCCTTCCTGATTGATGTGGCAATTCCACTCAATCACAACATGAGAACAACTCAAGCTGAAAAGATCAATAAATATGCAGCTTTGGCTGAGGAATTGAAGGCATTATTCCATCTTGACTCTGTCAGAATTGTTCCGGTGGTCATGTCAGCGACTGGAGTTGTCCCAAGGGCCTTGACAGGTGGTCTGAAAGAGCTTGGTATGAAGTGTTTGATAGCAGCAATCCAGAAGTCAGTCATACTTAATACTTGCCACATTGTAAGAAAATTCCTTTCGCAATAGCTTGTAGAATACCTGGTACATAGGCCTGTATTCTATGAGATGAAGCCATTCAAATAGAATGTGAATATAGGAATAATAATAATAATGACAAAATAAAGATATACTGGAATAGAGATATAATAACTGACAGGACAATACAGCACAATAGACCGGATATTACACTCATTGACAAGGCATTGAAGAGAACATTCCTGATTGACATAGCTGTCCCAAATACTAACAATTTACAGAAGAAAATTTCAGAGAAAATTGTTAAATATCAGCCTTTGTCAGAAGAAATCAGACAAATGTGGCATCAAAATCAAGTTTTCACAGTGCCCATAGTGATTTCTTCAACTGCTGTAATTTCAAAGTCTCTTCACAAGTATATCTCTGATCTTGGTCTGCCACCTAACATCTACATTGCTCTTCAAAAGTCAATTGTACTGGACACATGCTCAATAACACGAAAGTTCCTAGGCACATAGGCACAAAAAAAAAAAAAAAAAAATTTAATTTACGGATGATTGAATGACATGCATGTTATTATGTTATTTATTCATTTGAAAAAAAAAGAGATGCGAGAGTGTAATGAGGAAATTAATAGGATGGCGAGAAGGAGTAACTTATAAAATATTTAAAGGAAAAAAAATGAAAAAGAAAGTAGTAAAAAAAAAAAAGTAAAGATAGTAAAATTTTGAATATTGGAGCATGTCAGGTTTAGAGAACAAAAATTTATTTGAAATATAGTAAATTCATACTTGGTCAATGACCCGTATGAATTACTTACTACCAGTCAATTAGGTTGTGATATCGGCTACATAGTCCTAAATAATAATAATAATAATAATAATAAAGAAATTTACAATAGGAAAAACTTCAAAACAAGACTTGATAAATGGGAAGTTATACCAGAGACAAAACCTCCAAAAGTTGGAACAAAATGGAGCGAAGAGAGAAAAGCTGAATTCGCACAAAAAATAAAGAGCAGACGGGCAAACAAGCAGATCAAGTTCCAAAAAATGAACCATCTTTACGCAGCGTCTTTCACTTCGAGAGCTTCACGTCTAATAATAATTATATATAGTAAAATTAGTTACTGAAAATGATTTTCTACTGAATATGAAAACTCACCTATTTGCCATTTCTTCAAGACATACTGCAATGGATTAAGATTTAACAGATTTTCATCTCTCACTGTCATTGGTTAGCTCCTCCCATTGTTACAAATATGGGAGTGACAGGTCTTACAGTAGACAGCCAATCACATCAGCATTCCATTTTGTTCCACCTGTCAGAAATCAGAGACAGCCATTTTGTTTGACGATCGATCATTTTACTCATTTTGGGTTACAAGTTGAAGTTTTTAAAAATTTCTGTTTTGGTTCCAATTGAATATGAAATAACTAATTGATTTATCATGTATTCATTGTGAAATATACGATGGACTGACTCTTCGCTGTAATTACAAAGAAATTAAGTGCACGATAAAAAAATACATTTCTAAACAAACCCGATCAAAGATATAGAATTAAAATGCGAAAAACTTGGGTTTCCCTAGTTTTTACCTGCTTTGCAAGGTTATTGCGTAGGTAATATATTTTCTGTCAAAAACAATTAGTTGATAAATTACTTTTTTATTTCAATAAATAAATGAATGTAATGGATTAAATCATTCTGAATTTTAAGATCAATATATGTGTATATATTTTAATATTTTTCATATTGTTAATAATTTTGAATTTGCAAGTCTACATCCAATAAATATTTGTATGCTGTCTTCACGATTCCTTCAATTTTTTTTTGTATTTGATATTTTTCTGCTCTTGAATAACCCGATTTCTGATAACTTTTTTTGTTTACTTTAGTATGCCTGTGTCTTTTCTTTCTGAATATTTCTGCCCCCCTCACAGCTCACTTGACCTACTCATAACTGTCTACTAACTGTTGACCTATACCAACTCTCTTAATCCCTTAAATTTATCCACCCTCCAACTTAACACTTTGCCGTCATCCTTTTTCATATTACTATGTAACTTGAAGCGTTTTTTCTTCTCCGTCTTCTTCGTCTTCTACTCCTCAGCCTCCTCCGTTTTTCTGATTCTTCTCCACTGTTTTTCTTCTATTTTTCTTCCTCCTCTTCCGCTGTTTTCCTTCTCTTCTTCTCCTTCCTCTTCTTCTCTCCCCCCTCCTCACACTCCTATTTTCACCTTCTTCTCCTCATTCTCCTTCTCCTTATTCTTCTCATCTTCCTTCCTCTCATCCACCATCTTCGTTCTTCTTCTTCTCATACCTCTTCACAGTTCTTCTTTTCCTTCTTCTCCTCCTCCGCTGTTCCTCTTCTTATTCTTCTACTGCTACTACTTCTCCTCCTCCTCCTCTTCCTCCTCCTACTCTTTCATCCTCCTACTCCTCCTCCAACTTCTTTTCCTCCTCGTCCTTCCCCTTCTCTTTCTCACCATCCTCTTCCATCTCCTTTTCCATTCTTCTTCATGACAGTGCTTCTTCTCCGTCTTCGTCTTGATCTTCTTCTTATTCTTTTTCTTCTCCTCCTCATTCTGATCCTTCTCGTCTTCCTCGTCATCACTTTCCTCCTCCTCCTCCTCCTCTTCCTCCTACTCCTCTTCCTCCTCCTCATCCTCCTTCTCCTTCTGCACCTTCTCCTCCTTCTCCTTCTCCTTTTCCTTTTCCATTCTTCTTATTTTTCTCATTGCTTCTTCTTCCTCGCCAACCTATCTCTCTCACACCCTA
Organism: Conomelus anceps; assembly: GCA_948455865.1. Taxonomy (NCBI): domain Eukaryota; kingdom Metazoa; phylum Arthropoda; class Insecta; order Hemiptera; family Delphacidae; genus Conomelus; species Conomelus anceps. The sequence continues at coordinate 48,059,773 of OX418221.1, forward strand.
TCATGATTGTTCCTTGAGTCTCTCACTCCTTCACTCTCTTATTCCATCTCTTCCATTCAATCTCTCATTTCCCTCCTCCTCACTATTCCTCTCCCAAATTCGTCCTTCTTCTCTTCATGATGGCCGACTGAGGAGGATTATGAGCACGTTTTAACTAATCAGTAGAGACTACTTTATCAGGGCAACTCTATGCAAGCTACGTGCCTTCTAGCTAATAGCACCTACAACAGAATTCTATGTTCAGTCCTTGCACCATAAACAGACCCCATCTCACTCCAACCTAGAAACAAGCTACCTCCAAATTTTGTCAAGTCAGCTTCTTTTGTCATTGCATTTCATCTTCTCCATTCTTCTTTGTAATCTCCGATTATTCAGATGAAAAGTTCTATAATTCCACGAATTTGTTTCTAATTTATGTTCATGCATAACTTTTTTTCTTAGGGCTGTATTGTTATTCTCGGTTTAAGCTTAGTTCAACTTTAATGCTTGTTCAATTCAAACTAAGTTTAGACTCAGCTCCGTCTTAACAATGCAATCACAAAGACGTTTAGTTTAAACTATGTTTTAAACGCAATTCAAGTTAAACACAGTTTAATTTTTTATTTTGGCATTAGTGCCAACGTTATCTGCTTATATGACCAGATGTGAAAATAAATGTAAGGAATAAGGCTGTTTTTGTCTCATAGCGTGTATCTTTTGATTCAGAAGAAGGTTGATGTGTGTGTTTTCTGATATTGATAATGGTTGACGGTATCACAAAGCGTTTTAACTATGATTTATAATACAACCCGAACTTTAAAATCGGGTTTTAACTCAGTTCAAACTAAACTAAGTTTAAACTGCAATTAATTGAAAATACGATCCAAAGTTTATTATATATGTATGATGCAGCCTTGTTTGAATAACTTGAAAATTGTATAATGAACTTCAATTATTTATAATAAATTTATTTTAATACAATTATAATACAATATTTAAATAGTTCATAAAATATATAAATATTTATAATAAATTTATATAAACTTCAATCATTATTGAAGTTTATATGTTTGGAAATTTCGAGTGAGTTTGAACTATCCCTTTAACTGTATACTTACTATGCTGTGCAAATTAATTGTAACAAAGTTGAAAATTCTTTTCTTTTTTTTTGAAAAATTGATGATTTATCGACTATATAATTTTTATTTACTATATAATTTTATTTACACTGATGAATACATACATTAATAAGAGGTATGCCCTCTTTTAGCTAAAATAACCTCTTGAATAAATTTTGGTATTGATTCCACTAGATTACTGCACATATTCTTGACTTCATTGTCATGAAACCATACTTGAATAGCATTTGTTATCATGCGTTGTCTTGTACAGTCCATCTTACCCAAACGCCTCTTCACAATATGCCATAAGTTCTCTATGACGTTTAAGTATGGTGAATTCCCTGGCCAGTCGAGAACATTGATTCGATTTTCTTGCATGAAAGTTTCCACCAATTTGAAATTATGACATATTGCTATGTCCCATCAAACGTGCATGAATGGAATAATCCTATGTGCTAACTTTTCAATGTATTAGGTAGAATTCATAATGCCTTGAATTGGAACTAAGCTTACAGTGCCATCTGCCGTGAAAAACATACAGGCAGCATAAATAGCAATTCAGGAAAATATAGCTTGTCCCAATTAATTTGCACAGCATAGTAATATCATCATTCACCACTACCCATGCCGCTTTGACACTTGTGGGTTTTCAAGTTCAACATTTTCAATTACACTACTCAACTTTAATTGAGCGCAGGTGATTCAATAATACAAATTAAAAAAATATAATAAATAAGAATAATAAAAATAATGAATTTATAAATAATATAGATTTTTTAATAATACAAATTAAAAAAATATAATAAATAAGAATGATAAAAATAATGAATTTATAAATAATATAGATTTTTGTCCAATCACCATTCTTCAGAATAACAACCCCATTTCCACTGAACCCCTGGTCTTCAGGAGAATTACAACTCTAAATCTGACTGCATTTACTTACACTACTTATCTTGATATGTGTCAGTAGACAGTCTATATATTCAAGACAAGAGACACGTAATCCTGCGAGTGTAATACATTCGCTTGAATGAGATAGCCTAAGGGAGAGAGACAACAATCTTGATGCCAGTCTGCTATTACATTTGATCTTAATCTAATTAAATGGAGACGAATGGCGCCATCATTTTCGCGGGCTTTCTCGTTGTGTTGGCTGGTCTGATTCTAGACGAGAAAACGCGGCAAAATCAAATGTAGAGGATCGTTAATTTGGATTAGCAGTGTCTTAAATATTTCAGGCTATATTGCTTGTCTAACTGTTCGTCTTGCACAGCTTCCAAGCTGTGTCTGTGGATTTTGGGATGCGAGTCACAATCTTGGATGCACTAGCGAACAAATCTTTGGCTTGTCCTTGTTTCTTTGGCTGACTGTGAACATTTTATCTGAATCTTTGTTTCTTGTATAACTTGGAATTATTTTATTTTATGAACAGTTCGTTCAAGTTAACTGAATGAAAAATATTCATATTTTATTATTTTTCTAGAAGCTTCAAAAATAATAACTTTGACATATTTGTCGTTTTTTATTTTTTTTGGTTGAAATAATTGCAGTTTGTACAACAAAATTATATTATAACTGCCTTCAAGCAACAAATGAGATGCAAGTCAGAACATCTAAACATTTAAAAACTAGACATCTGAATAAATTCTTGAATTCTTTATCCATAATTTCCACATCCATTCTGGTGGTTCGGAACCCACCTAAAACTGTAGGTTCAACTCATCAATCACCATCATCCAATTCATTACCCACTCACAGGTCTCAGACCTATGTGGGCTTCATCCTCTGAAAAATAATGATCTGTGTTGTTATTATTAACTTTTAATGGTAAATTTAACGACTTGCAGTCAATAATTTACTCACGTAAGCTGAAGCGTTTTCGAATCTATTATTCTATTCATTATTTATTCATCTTCGAACCTTTACCATAAAAAGTTAACATCTGAGCAAGTTAGAAAATCTGAACTTCTAAAGATCTCACAAGCTGCTTCACGGAAAAATACAATCGTTGCATCCAATATTTTATCTCCGACTACCAGTTTGATGTTTAATTTAACTCAACAAAGAATCCAATAACTTGTCCAAAGTATAACATAAACTACAATACGTGACTATTGTTGACAGTTCCAATTTAAAATCCAGTTTTACTTCGAAATGTTGAATGTGACTTAATGTATAACATTCATTTCGGCACTGTTTGGAAGAAACCGTTGGTTCTGATTGGTCTAGAAATCTAGACTCTTGTATTGGAAAGAGACAGTACTGTTGAAATAGCTCCATTATGATACTACTTGGATAAGACATGACATAAAGTGAACCATATTGGCATCACTTTTCAACCTCTTTTATTTACGATATAACGTAGCTGTGGATAAAAGTAATTTAGACATTTGTATAGTCTTTCTCTTTTTGATAGTGAAAACTCAAAGTAAGTATCCTAGCTCCTGCTTTATCTTTAGAGGTTAAACAACTTTCTAACAAACACCTTTACCACATTCACAGCCACTTAATCTTGTTTCAGTTTTGTCGCTCAGGTATTCCCCCATTTCCTCCCCATTTCACCAGCACCACAATTTTCCCCTTCAATCACCTGTTTCATCACTCTCTCTATAACCCCTTCCCATCACCCCCCACAATTTCTCCCTTCCTTCATCCCCCAAAATTTCCCCCTTCATTCACACCCCAAAATATCTCCCTTCCACTATCCACCTCCAAAAGGTCTCATCTTGACCGTTGCGTGTCGTTCAGACGCGGCACAGAGAATATTCTAGAAGGCCTCTACAGGGTGTGCTACGAAATTGCACTGTCAGCAATTTTAATTACCGTGTCAACGTTCACCGACCGACTTACAGCAGGGTTTTAACGTGATAGTTGTTGTTTCCCGACACTCGACGTCGGCGTCGCAGCGTTCAAAGGCGTTGCTTTAATTCGCGCGACAAACGAGGCTTGGAAATGGATTATTCAGAAGGAATCGTGTAATCCAGCATCAGCGTCTAGTGAAGGAGACGCCTGGCGTCGCCTTGGCTTATTTGTCCATTACTGGTTTCCCTTTGAAGTGGCCTGGCACTTGGAAGAAGCACCCCTGGATTACAAGAATACTGGTCACCGCACTCTCTCGGACAACTACGGAATTACGCACGCGCGCGCACACACCTGTCATGTCCCGAAATCCGCCTGAATGATAAAACAAAGTCAACTCCTCGCCAACCCCTTCCAACATCCCAAACTGCATCCAACAACTAAACTGCCCCTCGACCTTCTGACCGCCGACAACTTAGAAGGACTCTTTTGCTGACGCCATATTTGGTTGTTGTGGTTTTCATTCGTAGATGGAATTATAGGGCTGAGACAATTTATTGGGTTGTGTGAATAAAGTAGAGTTCGCTCTCATGAGTTGCATGTTGGTGTCGACAGTAGTCCGATCTGAAGGCGTCTCAATTTTTTTCAAGATCAATAGTCTTTAACAACTGCGAGCTTATGATATGAGATTCCAAGTATTTTAAAGAATTTACATAAAACGGCGGAGTTTCACAAAAATTCTTCTATTCTTGTAGAACTTAATAAATATTCCGTACAGAATGTTGTACTATAATGTAGTTGAAGTTATACTTTCTATTTAGTTGAAGTTATTTAACTTTATTGAGCATGATATTGAATTTAGGAAAAGAAATGGTATAGGAAAGAGAGACGAAGAGAGAAGAGAGAGAGAGCAGAGAGAAGAGAGGAGTGAGAGAAGAGAGAATAAAGAAGAGAGAGGAAAAAGGAGTGAAAAAAGAAAAGAGAGTAGAAGGCAGAGAGGAGAGAAGAAAGAAAAGAGAGAGAGAAGAGAAGAGAGAAGAAAGAGGAGAGAAGAAGGAAAAGAGAGTAGAGGGCAGAGAGAGAAGAGAAGAATGAAGAGAGAGCAGAGAGGAGAGAGATGATAGAGAAGAAAAAGTAAATAGGAAAGGAGAGGATAAAGGAGAGAGAGAGAAAAGAAAGATTAGAAAATAGAGAGCAGAGAGAGGAGAGAAAAATTAAGAGAGAGAAGTGAGAGAGAGGAGCAGAGAAGAGAAGAGAGGGGAAAAAGGAGGGGAGAAAGAAAAGAGAGTGGAGGGCAGAGAGAGGAGAGAAGAAAGAAGAGAAAGAGAAGTAAGACAGGGGAGCAGAGAAGAGAAGAGAGAATAAAGAAGAGAGGGGAAAAAGAAAAGATTGTGAAGGGCAGAGAAGAGAGAAGAAATAAGAGGGATAGAGAAGTGTTAGAGGAGAGAAGGGAGAAAAGAAAAGGGAGAAGAAATAAAAGAGAGTAGAGGGCAAAGAGAAGAGAGAAGAAAGAAGAGGTAAGAGAGTAGAGAGCAAAGAGAAGGAACAAAAAAAGGAGAGAAGCGAGCTTAGAAGAAAAGAGAGAGAAAAGAGGAGAGAAAATTGCAGAGAGAGAATGGAGAAGAGTGAAGAGGGGAAAAAGAAGATGAAGGAAAGGAATTAGAGAAGAGAGAGATAGCAGTTAAAGAAAAGAAGAAAGAAAAGAGAGGAGAGCAATGAGAAGATGGAGAGAAGGGAGAGGAGACGAAAAAGCAAAGATAGGAGAGAATTGAATTCAATGACTGTCTCTACTTTCCTTGGTGGGCGAATTTGAGAAAAGGAAGAAGATAAAGGGGATAAAAGAGAGAGAAGGACACGAAGCAGAGAGAAGAGATAAGGTAGAGAAGAGAAGATTACAAGAAATACAGTGAAGATGAATTCAAAGATGGTAAAAAAAGGAAAGAATGTGAGTAAAGTAGATACTAAAGAATAAACGTTAACAGGGGGTGATTGTTTGAAGACGAATAGTAATTTTGAGGAAAGAGAAGCAAAAGAATGAAATAATGAAACGATGAAATGATGAAATAATGAAATAATGAAATAATGTCATAATGAAATGATGAAATAATGTCATAATGAAATGATGAAATAATGGAATAATGAAATGATGAAACGATGAAATGATGAAATAATGAAATAATGGAATGATGAAATAATGAAACGATGAAATGATGAAATAATGTCATGATGAAATAATGGAATAATGAAATAATGAAATGATGAAATAATGAAACGATGAAATGATGAAATAATGAAACGATGAAATAATGAAATGATGGAATAATGAAATGATGAAATTTTGAAAGAGAGAATGAAAGAAAAAATGGGAGAATGGAAGAAAGAAAAGGGGACTTTTGTGTGGAGACGAATGGCAATTTTGAAGAAAGAGAAGCAAAAGGCAACCGATCATTGACTTCCATCTCTGAACCTGGACGGGGACCGGGGACTGAGTTATCATAGTATAGCGGGCACGAAGCCAATGCTTCCACGTCCGTTATAACTCTTGGGGTTTTCGACAGTGGCCCTGCTACTTCCGGCTGACTCTCTAGATGTTATTATTGTCGGACGTGAAACAATGGAAGTAATGAAAAATAAATTAGTACCTTTCAGCAGGCGTCGCTGCATTCCCTCTATCCACCAGATATGAACGACACTGGGTTGAGACAGCGAGGACGATAGTGGAAATAGGTGAAGAGATAAAGGGACAGAGAAAGACTGGTGAGGAAAAGAAACTGGAGAAATAGCGATGAAAAGCTCTGCGACAGCAAGGATTAGAAGAGAGAGAAGGAAGAATAGAGGGGAGAAAAGATAGAAGACTAGGAGACTAGGATAGGAGACAAAAGAGAAGATCCCGAAAGAGAGATATAAAATAAATAATGTGAAGGAAATAGAGAAGAAGAGCATTGAGACAGTGAATGAGAGAGTGGATAAAGTAGCAAAAGTAGGGCGAGAGAGAAGAAATAAGGAGAGAGAGGAAAAGTGAAGGAGTAGGAAAATATAATATATGAAGAAAAGAGAGTGAAGGCAGTAGGAAAAAGAAGAGTAAGACTTATCATATTAGTGAAGAAGAAAATAGACAACTGGAAGATTAAAGAGCAACAAAAAAAAAGGAAGTGGAAAAACGAGAAACAAAGAAACGTGGTCGAAGATTAAGACTGTGCGCAGGGTTTTTGGTCACATATTTTCGAAGTTTCTTGTATTGGATATTAATAGGACTTCGAAATTGTATCTATTGCTGTGAGGAAAAAATGTTTCTTCAATTATTTTGTGTAAAATGGGGGTTCAAGGTTGCAAATGCTCGGTTTTTGGGGGCAATTGATCTCTTCCACGAGTTATATTAAACTTTTGATGGATTTTCTATAACTAAAAGACAACTCAAGGAATAAAATTAAATATTTTTTATTTCAAACTGACAAATATTCCCTTCAAAATAATTTTTTTTAAATGTTTAAAAAATGTATTTTGAAAATACTATTTGTTAGATTGAAATAAAAAATATGTCATTTAATTTCTTGAGTTGTCTATTAGTTATAGAAAATTTATCAAGAGTTTATTATAACTTGTAGAAGACATCAATTGCCCCCAGAAACCGAAAATCTTCTAATTTGATCCCCCATATTTCACAAAATAATCTAAGTAAAAAAGGTTTCCTCACAGCAATAGATGAAATTTTGAAGTCCTATTAATATCCAATGCAAGAAACTTCGAAAACAAATTATGATCGAAAACCCTGCGCACAGCCCCAAAGAACAGAAGCTGGAAAAGGCAGAGGTGAAAAACTCCTCTTTCAATCAGTGAGTGAATGAAAGAGTAGTTGAAGTAAGGATTGGAGATGGAAAGAGAGAGAATTGGGAGGGAGAGAGAGACTAATGATAGAAAGAAGCTGGAAGTATTAGTGAGGAACAACGTCAGAAAAGAAAGGAGTAGGTGAAAGAGGTGATAAAGTGGGGAAAGAAAGAGACGAAAGAAAAAAGGAGCTGAAGAAGACAGAGAGTGAGTGAAAAAGTAAATGGAGCAGCAAACGAAAGGAGTGGTAGAGAAGTACTGATGAAGAAAGAAATCTGGAAGAAATAGTAAAGAACAACATCTAGAGAAAACAATTAGATGAAAGAAGTGATAAAGTAGCCAAAGTAGGGAAAGAGAAAGAGAGTGACAAAGAAAACAGAGGTAGAAAACATTGAGAAAATGAAAGAGTGGTCTGGAATGAAGGGTTTAACAAGAAAACAATTTTATTAATTTAATCTTTTAGTTGAAAAACTAAAATATTCAAATAGGACGATATAACCCAATAAATCTTTAGATTTTGAGTTTACAAAATAATTTTAGGGGTTTTAGCTTTCAGAAATGAATAGACAAATAAATTTCATTTACTTGAACTTTTTTCTACGTAAATACAAGATAAGCGAAAGAAAGAGGGGGGGATACGATGAAAGTAATAACTTCCTTTGTAGGTGTAGGTGATATTGAGGAAGATATCTTGGCTCAGTATCTGATAAATTTGGAAAATAATTGAAAAATAACGCTTTCGATGTTGCTTTTGAAACCAAACCTATTTTGAAGAGTTGGTTTGGGTGTAGTGAAGATAAAATTGATAACTGGGATAAAAGTGAAGTTCATAAATTAAATTGCAGTGATTGTAATGCCCGTTATGTGGGTCAGACCGATAGAAGTTTTAAATCTAGAATAAACGAATACATTAGGGATTGGAAAACCCAAAAAAGATACTCAAATTTAACAGAGCATCTCATTAATAATGGACACAAGTTCAGGGTGGAAGAATATGTTGAATTCCTGCATTTAATTGGCAAAGGCAGACAATTAAATATTTTAGAAGCTTTGGAGATAACCAGGTTGGTAAAAAACTATTTCAATACTGTTTTAAATGATCATATTTATTTTAACCAATTCAATACAACTAACTTGGTTTCATCATAATTCTGACCTACATTTTAATAAAGGCACTTTCTTTCTCGATTGACCTTGACTGCATTTCAGTGAGCTTCAATTTCTTAGTTGAAATGATTCAATTCTAGGCTAATTTACTTGTGTATTGTTCTTCTTTGTTATTTTCTTTTAGTTTTTTATTTGATTCTTATTTTTGCTTGTCGTTCTTCCCACCAGAGGGCGTGAAGTGTTATGGCCTTTAGCCAATCACAAACCATAAATGAAGGTCAGCCTATCCCTTAGCCAATAGTATCATTCTGTGTTTAGTATACACTACTAAGCTACTCTGTACTTTGGTTTTGGTTCGTTTGAGATTGATATATTCGAGTAACACCCGAAACTAGTATCTTACTATTTTTAATAAATATGATTGTGACAACTTCGTCTTTGGATTGGATTTGGATTAAAATGAGACAGTCTTGTTCTGTTACGTTACGTTTTTTGGTAATGTTATGGTTGTTTGTTACATTTCGTTTTTAAAAATCTCTTGCATATGATTTTTTGTTAAATTCTTCCGTTTAATTATGGGTCTTCGTTATACTACGTTTCTTAGTTATGTAACGTTTTTTAATTAACATTTTTTACGTTATATTTTTGCATTATTCAACGTTTTTTCGCTTACGTAATGTTTTTGTTTAATGTAACAGTCTTTGTTCCATCAAATAGAGGTCAACAACTGTCAAAACTGTTTATTACCAATAAAACTGCCTGCTGATTGTCAGAACCGTAAAATTCATCATCAATTACCCTAAATCAAAATTATTAGTGAGAATGATCAAGACCCAACATTCGGCGCTAGAACTCATAGGCTTTCGCCATCATTCATGCCCAGAAATGACTGTGAACGAAGGCATTTATCGCACTTGATTTGTGGCCTAAGTTAATTGAAATTTGGTGTGGTGTTCGCTACGATCTACTTACAGTTTTGAAGACCGTTGGAAGGGCGTGGTGAACCCCGTAGCATGGTTCTCGACAACTCACAATGATGGAAGACCGCTGAAAAAGTCAGGGAAATTTTGAAGGTTGGAAAGCAAATTATACTCCTCTCCCCCCTCCAACCATCTTAACACCAACGAGAGTTTTTGGCGGGAGTTTTTCTTTCGGACGGGGCATCTGGAATTATTAGTCTTCAGTGTAGGGGTGGATGGGTAGTTTAAGGGGGGGGGGGGGTAAGATGAAAGGCGAGTCTGACTCATAAGAATATGCAAAGCTTGATTTACGGTAGCACTCAACTAAGGACGGCCGGAGAAAGAGAGAGTGGGAAAGAGAAAGATCCGACAGGTTCTAATGTTATTTTCAAAGTCACAAATTGTTTAAAATAGGGCAATGATTCAGGGGGTGACGTCACTATTTTATTGCCAGGAATCGGGGATGATGTTGAAGAAGGAAAGAGAAAAAGAAGAGAAAGAGGGTGATGATGTTTGGTGGGAGGGAAAGAGAAAGAGAAGGACGGGAGTGAGTCATAATAATGAGAAATAAATCTTTGCTGAAGCGCTGACTTGTATGCAGAGTTTCCATTTCTTAATGGCCCCCCGGTTTCCACTACCTCCCGCCATGTTTGTCTATAATTTATACTTTATTCCTATAATGATATTTCTCCTGAGATGAATTTATGGTTTAATTATGCCTGCTTTCTTCCACGTCGACCTCTGAGCGAGCGGGAAACGCTGAGCGGACGCGCGAAAGAAACGCATGTCGTGAGTTGAGCGCGGAAAAATCATCTCAGCACTCACCCTCTCCTCTCAACGATTTCTTAGCCATCATATTTGCAAGTGATTTTCGAGAACTTGTTTGCTTGAAAGGAAAGATGGGACTGTATCACGTTCTCAACCCTGACCAACACTTAGTATGAATAAATGAATATTTATTTGCCAAAATGAATTCTAGAAAACAATAAGAAACATTATTTTAATTGTAAATGGAAAAACAAAACATAATTGTAACTGAAAATTTGAATGAAATTAAAAATACTTGTAAAAACAGTAACATATTCTTTATAATTGATCCATCGTAGACAAGAATACTGAGCGCAAAAAATATAACATTTTTGTCCGCGAAAGACAAAGACGAAGTATTCAAATGAATTTGTAACAAATGTTATAGTCTTTGGTAACACTTAAAAAGTCTCTTCAAAATTGGAAAAGGGAATCAAGAATTTTACCGAATTCCAATCGAAAATGTAAAATTTCTACATATCAAATTTCTAATTTCAAATAATCAAATAATGATCATTTATAATTCTATCCATAATTTTTAATTTCAAAACGAATTAAATGCCCAATCATCAAAGATTATAATCTAATACGCCTTCTTATTTTGGATTGTATGCGTTTCCTTGACAATAATACATTCAATATCGCATCTATATTGCAAACATCGGCAAAAATCTATTTTAATACAGTAAATTTCATATTATTCGAGCTCTGATTATTCATATCGTTTATTATATAAAAAGCTTTGTGAAAAAATCAGCCAGAATCAGCAAATGATTCTTATCAAATTAATTCTCTTCCACCAAATTGAAAAATTTCCCAATTCGAATGAAAGGAATAATAATAATATGTATTTCCGACGCATCAATTTGAAATCAAACAAAAATTTGGGTATTTATACTGTAAAAATTGAAAAACTGTAATGACCTTTATTTCGTTTTATCAAGCTTCTTTGTTCTTCTCCATTATTTCCTCATTCCTCTTTCTATCTTCCATCTTTCATGTCAGTGGATGGATGCCTATGTATTTAATTGAAGTATCATATATCAACGTACCATTCGTGTCTATATCAGAGCAAAGAATAAAAAAGGATGGATGTTAGAGAAGTAGAAAGTCAAGGGGAAGGGGTGAATCGAGATAGAATTTAGTGCCAACAGTTGAATTGGTCAGGCCAGGTTTAAGGGCCATTTGCTGCTAGAAAATACGGTCAGTCATAATTTTCTGCAATAGGACAGTGGTCTCTGCTGAATCTGATGTCTTTAATGGAAAACTTGGTGTCACAAATCAAGCAAACTGTTGACAATGTCATGGACGATCGGACAGAGAAAAGATAGAGACGCCAAAGAAGAGAGAGGAGAGAAGAAAAATGTGGTGGAGGAGGAGGAGAAAGAGGAAGAAGATGAAGGGGTGTGGAGGAGAATGTGGAAAAAAGAATCAGCTAAGAGATTTTACTGCAGAGGGTGGAGCAGATCCAACCCTTATATACCATGAATTATATAGATTTTGAAGAGTGACGGACACATAACTTTTGGTCTGGAACAACTTTTTCGAGGAAGGAAAAGAAGTCATTGACTCGTGGTTTTATCGTGATAAACGGAAACAATAATATATGCTTCAGATGCTGCGTTGCTTGCCTTTATTTGAAAGAGTTTTCAGCGGTCCTCCTATCCCCGCTTCATGTCAGGAGGTTATGCTTTATTCGTACCAGATCGATCTGAGAAAATAACATCCAAATCAAACTTTATTGTCAATTAGCCTAAGTACTAACAGTGAAACAAATACAAATAATTATTTTCCTTTTTTTAATCTCCGGAGTTACAAAACAAAATTTAACATGAAAATAAAACTAAACACTATTCCTCAAACACGGAGCATAAAACGTAGAACATATCACTACAAAATAATCATAATAATAAGAAGATTAAGAATATTAATCATAATAATAAGAAGATTAAGAATATTAATCATAATAATAAGAAGATCAAGAATATTAATCATAATAATAAGAAGATTAAGAATATTAATCATAATAATAAGAAGATTAAGAATATTAATCATAAAAATAATCATAACTTCAGGCGCCGTCAGCAGAAGCCCTGAGCCCTGAAGCTAGCAGCTAGTCAAAAAATAGCACAATCATCTCTAATAATTTCTTTCAAATAATTTCTTAGTTTCATTATCGTTTCTTTCAACCTCCTCTTATAACTTTAAATTATTCTGCAACATTGTAAAATATTTTTCCTTGAAACAAATTAATACAATACGATATGAAGCTTCCTAAACTTCTTTTGAAAAATTCTCTAGATTTTTCTTGAAGTACCGTACCTAAGTACTTGTTAATAATAAAAAATATGTATTACTCATTTTAATGGAATAAAATTAGAAAAGTCATGCAATATTTTCTACATTTTATAATGATACTTACCTCAATTATTGCACTGAATTGAGGAAGAAGCCACACAAATTCCATCTGAAAAGATTGAAGCAAGATTGCAAAGAAGAAGGTAAAGTTCCTCTTGAGAGAGTCGCATATCGGTTGAATGCTTACAGAAGATATTCTCAGTTGGTTGGGTGACATTTTACGCGGCGATTATATTATAAGAAGTTGGCAAGAGTGTATTTTGCCGCTCTTTTAGCCCCTCTGCTTTCCGCGCGCTTTTGCTTCTTTTCCCGCGCGTTTCTCCCGCGCCTCACTACTTTTCCCGCGTGTTTCTCCTGTGATTCTGCTCTTCCTCCCGCGTAATTCTCCCGCGGTTTTAGATTAGCAGCGCCCTAATATTCGTTCCGTAATTAGCCACGGACTCAATCATTGGAATCGGAATTAATGATCATTTCGGCTCATTTAGCGGCAACCGCGGAATCTTCTTAAAGGGTTCGGGTCATCGATAACTCCTGAGACCCGGGTGCAGGCAAGTGTTAAGGAGCTGAGCGGGTGAGCAGAGGGTGATCAAGGCAGATCCTTGATCTTGCCAGCAGATAGTCTCAGTTTCTTGCCTCGGTTCGGACTTGCACACTAAAGGATGACAAATGTTCATTTAATCGGAAACCAAACCCGTTTTATTTGGGCGGGGGGAACGCAGAACTTGTAGATGTTTGGAGAAGGAATTATTGTTCAAGTTTTGAAGAAGTTTCGGCCCCGAGTGGGGTTCGGTTCGAGAATAGCCTATGCGAGGTGATTACGTTGGTCCAACTCACACTTCCAATTGAAGACGTTGTGTGAACGGACACATTCAGATAACCCAGATCTTGTAACAGAGGCTTAGATAGATAAACCCTGGCAACAACTCCAACTACGTACACCAATCCCCTCCTTTCCACACACTTGACTCAAGACCTGCAAATCATCCTTTTCAACTATCGGTGGTTGGTTGGTTGGTTGGTCCTTGAATAATTACGTCTTGGAGATTGCCAGCTAGTTCAGAAGTGAAGCAAACCCCAAGTTGTAGCAGGACTTGGAGCACAAGTTGTTTACCCGTAGTGGGATGATCGAGGGATATATTCTGGAGGTTGATGCTAGCAAATGAATGTACCTACAAAGGATGGGATATCCATAATTGATTATCTAACTAGAACTATTAAACGCTGATACTTGGCGAGTATTCAGCTGAGTATTGAACTTGGAGATTGAGGACAGAAGATGCTGGGAATCATTTAGTGGTCTTTGTTTTTGTAACTCTATATCTATCTTCTGGAATTTGTTCAAACTACTAAACGGTGACGAACGGAATGTCAAGTTTATGGATAATAATATAATAAGGATGTTAAACGTGATTAAAAAGTATTTCGTTGAACTCTTAAATCCCGACGGAAATAAAATTGCAGGATTGGCTATATAATAACGAAAAATACTTCTTTTGAAACCGGAATAAGATTGACAGTCACCGTGATTCAATTCTAGAATAGATGGATGGATTGATATATATGACTCCTACAGTACCAAAGTAATCTTATACAGTAAATAAATCAAATAAATTCCATCATGATTGATCATCATCGTCACTTGGAATATTATAATATATTCTTTATTATAATAAAGAATAATTATATATTAATAATAATACATTAGAATATAGAACATACTATACTATAGTTTTGACTGTCACGTAATTTTCAATCTTAAAGTGGAACTAAAATACAGAGAATCTCTTCCTAGACAAATACTATTGGTTTATAGCTGGGATCCTCCCAGCGGTTGAACTTCATATTGATGGCTTGTCATTGATTGATAATGGACCCGCCCATTATTAATAAGAAATAGCCCACAAATACGAAACAGAAATTATAAAAAGGATACATGTTTCACCGTCCAGGCTCAAATCAACAATATAATAAGCTCGCAAAATGCTGAAGGTCAAATAACTCAATCAAGGTCAACAAAATGAAAAGTTAGCGAATACAACGTCTTGGTAAAAATTGAAAGAAACATTGACTAGCTCAATGGTATTCAATTATTTGAATTTAAACCATCAGCAGAATTGTTCTTTATGACCCTAATTATTTCAAAATCTTCTAAAAAGTTCCATAGTCTGCCTCTCTTATTGAAATGCAGAAATTTAACGTCTCCTGGACCGTTAATTTTTTCGACTAAATTTGTTATTAACAATTAGATAAACAGCAAGTTTGAACAATTTTTCATTTTTCCAATCTGTAATATGTTCATATATTTTTCACTTGAAGCTTCTCCCTATTATTGTTGCTAATGGGCGGGTCTAGTAACAACCAATGACGGGCCTTCAACGTGGAGTTTGACCTATGGGAGGCTCCCAGTCTATGAACCAATAGTATTCGTCTGAGAAGGGTATATATAATGAGCTACACAGTACTGGAATTTTAATTAGATTGAGATTGAAAAATGACGTGATAGTCGAAACGATAGTATCTCGTATTTCAATAATTTGAGTGATTGTGACATCTCTTTCAACGATTATCACCACAATATCACCATCACCAATACTAGAAAAAAAATGATATCAAATTGAAACTACTGTACCGGTCTCACGAGTTGATCCCTAGTTTTTCGGTTGTGGAGCGGGTGGCGGTAGTAGGAAGTCAACAATTGTGCATGCTCTATAGATTTATTCCTAATCTGAAAACTATGGCCAAATACAAACAGGTTTTTTCTGCGCTTCAGTCAGCTTCAACTAGCCTAGTTGTGTCTGGGGCTAATGTTATTGCAAGGCACGGTAGTGGAGAGTTACATGAGAAGGGGAAGAATCGGCCAGGGATCAACTCTTGAGACCGATACAGTAGATTGAACAAGTATAAGTCAGGGTGAGGTACAGTTATTCTTTTTTGACCTCAGTGAAAGAGTAAACAAAAGTGCAGGCTTAGTAATGCGACGCAGTATTACTCTTTTGAAACAAGATTCAGTCAACGCAAATAAAAGCGAGGGTGAGGTTGAATTCATTATTGTGCTCCACAAACAATCACCCTACGTCACGTCACCAAGTCTGCGTTTCTACATGCACGAGAACTGAAGATGATACGTCTATTTGTACAGTATTCAATTTACAGCTTCCAAATTTACAAACGAAATAAGACGTACATTGTTTGATGATCCGCAGAAGTTTTCAAACGCAAGATATTGGCGTTGAACAAATAGTGTCAAGATGTCAACATATCTCTAGTACATCCTTTGTTAATTTGAGAGGTCATATTTGATTTAGACTGTTCTTAGGCTTCTTATTGAGTCTTGTCGACTTTCAAAAGATGAAAACTTGATGGCTCTGCTTCTGTAGGCTCTTATTTGATTATCCATATCTTTCAGAAAATGAACTTGACTTTGTCAAACTTTATGTTCTCAAACTACCTTGCAATTCCCTCTATTGACTACATATAACTTCATCACATTGACAAGATTTGCTTGACTTGCATATTTCCTTTGTTGAAACCGTTTCTAATGATTTTCTCTTTGTAAGTCGTTCATATACGATTACTCAAATTAAATTTGTTTTATTTTTCTGGGGTGAATTGTAGACTTCTTCTTTTGTCATTTGTTTAACTTAGATCTTTTCTTTGTTTTAGATCTCCTCATTCTGATTCTGATAACGCGGAAGATTTCTTCAAAGGAACGAAGAAAGGAAAGGATAAGAAAGAGGGAAAGGAAGAAGGAAGAAAAACGAGAGGGAGTGATTGCCAACTTCTGATGGTAAGAGATTGATATTGTACTCCTTATTTGCTCATATCATCCATGGGAGTTGATGAATGAAAGATAATGTATTGAGAAAATCAACTTTGAAGAGTTAATTATCAAGATTTGAGTTCCAATCCTTGTCAGTTCCTTCTGTATGTCTTAAACATTTTTGTTATTGACTTTCCATCTCTCCCAAAATTTGATTCAAATCTTATTTAACTTCTGAATTTTATTCTCCTTGAGACTTCTGTATAAGCATAAGGCCGATTCCATCTGATTATTGAGCACTAGTAGGCTGCTCATTCTAAGGAAAAATGCTTTTTACTTGCTTGATAAGTCGCTTCAAAACTGTATATGTTTTAGGGCTCGAATTACTTTCAACTAGGTGGAATAATATTGGGAATAACACTCTTTCTGTCTCCATTGTATAAGCAGTGTTTGGGGGGGCATTAGAATCTCAGTTGAGAACTGTGGCTGATTGTTCTTACGTTTATATCACATATTTTACTCTCAAACCACCTCAATCATTATTTTTTATGACTGAATATTGCACAGCATATGCAATGTGTACTGGCAATATGTTAACCTAGTTCTTTTATATTGTATAGTATACCGTTCATATAGTATAGTATAAAGTAGTATAGTATAGTATAGTATAGTACCGTCGATATTACTAGCAAACAAGCAAACAGTCTTATCCTAGAAAAGATGAATTCTAGTGTATTATTTTCTTCTTGAGTTCATTAAGGCCTTGAATTCATTTGGACTAGAATATCAAACAAAATCCATAGCTGTTTGTCCTTTTATTCTTAGTAAGTTCATTACTATCAAACAGTAAAGGTTAGACATTTTTTGTACCTTCTACATACTAGGCAAGGTAAAAAGTGAATGTGTATTGGTAGGGAGACCCTTACGAGTAGTTCCACCTCGCCGCTTGTGCCATGCTATTGGAAGCATGGTAGACCTACAACTTTAGGTGTGTTCCGAACCACCAGGAAGTGATTTTACAGCAGAGAACAGTGTTTTTTTGTTGGCCAATCCAATCGGTCACCCTAACAAAGATGGCTCAGGAGTTCCGTAGCTTACCTCTGATTGAACAGATACCTGCTACGGAACTCGGCTATCACTTCCCAACTAATCTAATCTAATTGAACAGATACCTGCTCCGGCTCATGGCTATCACTTCCCCTATACAATTCTAGGTGGGTTCCAAACGACCAGTTAGTGATTCTATAGTGAGTGAGTTTGTTTTTCTTGCCAATCCAGTCGGTCAGCCTTACAGAGAGGGCCTAGGGAAGCGTTGCTCATCTAATATTATTAACAGATATCTGCTACGGCTCACGGTTATCACTTCCCCTATAAAAGGAGATTGGCAGTTAAGACCGTTAATTAACTACTAATCTAGTTTAAGACTATTAGAAGTTAACGAACTTCTAAGTTTTTCACAGATATAAAATTTAATTTAATCTAATTTATTTTTTCTTCAAATGTCCAATGAAATTACAATGAACTGTTAGCTTAATAACAAAATATATTTTCAATTAAAGTTATATTCCTTTCAGAAATAGTGTGAATCACATTATTAAAGAGACATATAAGGAAAGACATAATATGTGTAAGCGTATAGTAGTGTAATAATTGTATATAATAGTAAATAATAGATGTTTAAATAATAGTTGATTTTATGAATAGTTATTTTCTATTCCATGATATTTACAGTACTAGTATACCAGTATAGGGAAGTGATAGCCGTGAGCCTTAGCAGGTATCTGTTAAATCAGATTGATGAGCTGCGTTCTCCTGGGCACTCTTTGTAAGGGTGACCGATCAGATTGGCCAGAAAAAAAGGACACTGTTCTCTGCTGGAAAATCACTTCCCGGTAGTTCGGACCCCACCTAAAACTGTAGGTCCAGCTCATCAATCGCCATCATCCAACTCATTACCCACGCACAGGTCATCACAGACCTATGTAGGCTTCATCCTCCAAAAAAAAAAAAAAAAAAAACAGTACCAGTAACTGAATTCTAGTACTGTCCATATTATTATCAAACAGTCTAATCTAAACAGGATGATTTACTGTGTATTATCCTCTTATTAAGTTGATTAAGGCCATGAAATGAGCAAGATCATTAGTACCAGTCCCAGATAGAAATATCTCAGTACCTTATAATACATTCCCCACTGATGTAGCATATGGGTTTATCTGGTTACGCTCCCTCAGAGAATTTCTTCCATTTTCAGCACAGCACTCAAGTCTTAGTTGATATGATTAACACCGGCCCATTACACATTAAAACAGAACGCTCAGAAGAACAAACTAATCCACGAACGGCTTCACTTATTTTTCGCCTTGAATATAATATGAAATTCTTAGTGAGCGGAGAGTGGCCTGGAGAGGATTACTTGGCGAAACAATAGGAAAATGTTAATTGAGAAGGGCCTTCTGGGTAATATCTGGGCAAGTTGAGTATTAAGGTGCAAGAGGGATTAGGAGGTAAGGGTCAGAAATAAGGGTTGAACGAAGGGGTGGATGAAGGTGGCGCCCCCAAGTTGGGGGTGTTAAAAGAAGGACTTTCGTCCGGAGGGATGAAAGAGGATTTGGCCAGCTCATGTCAGAGTGCACAAGTGTTTAAACTCGGAACAACGAAGGCTTTCAAACGGAGACGAGTCTCAGGCCAAACAGAAAGTGGCCTAAGCTCGGTTACTTTGGACATGTTACGTTTTTCAGTCGACGTGCGCCTAATAAGCGTATACGAAAAGACTGGGGCAACCGTTTACGCAGAGTATGATATTGTAAGCCGTGGCTTTACTTATTCAAGAGTAGTAGTCTGCCTCGCCTACTGGCCTTCCGATGCCTTTTAGTGTGTATTATCTTGCTCTAATATATTATCGCTCCAAGTTGAAGGTGACTCTCAACACTGCATCACGGGGATCATATCTAAAGCCCTGTTCTCTGTACCAGTTTAACATTCAATGCACACATTGCTACGTAGATTTTGTGAAATGGGCAACATCTTTAAGTTTTCGGCTATACTTTGAAACCTTCATTTTCTTCATTGTTTGATTTGTTGTTTATTCTTTGACTTCCTTTCTTGTTCAGTTATTTCAATTTCAATTTATTTATTGTCAACAATACGTAATGAAACATTCACATATTCAAACAAAAATTACATCACTTCTTATCATAATAATGAATATCTACATAAAATATCTACATATTCTTTTTCATCTTTATCATCATCATTATATTTGTGGATTCATAATTCCTTATCTCTCTTTCTTCTTTTTGTGTGGTACCTAATCGGCATCATCTTTTGATTTTTTGTTCCTTCATTTTCTTCATTATTTGATTTGTTGTTTATTGTTCGATTTCCTTTCTTGTTCAGTTATTCTGTTTCTCTTTTGTTTCTTCTTTATCATCTTATTATATTTGTGGATTTATAATTCCTTATTTGTTTTTTTTTGTTTTATTGTACCTAATCGGCATCATCTTTTGATTTTTTGTTCCTTCATTATTTTTATTGTTGTTTATGACTTTATTCTTCAATTCTCTTTCTTGTACAATTTTCTGCTTCTCTCTTGTTTTCTCTTCATTTTATTATTATTTTTTTTATGTTGAAGATCCATCTTGTTTCCACTAATATATAATAAAAACTTGAAAAACACTTTTAATTGGAAATTATGACGCACGTGATGACGTGACGGCCGTTTAACTCTGATGTTAAGAGCCTCGTCAGACGACCCACATTACACTCAGTGTACGGTTTCTAAGTTTTTATCACATTAATTTCTTTCTCAATTCTTCAAATTTCCTATTTGCCTCTTTTTTGCCATTCATCCCTCTTTTGCATTTATTTTTCATTTTGCAACTCTGTATTACTCTCTTTCATCTGGTACAATCCATCTTCTACTTCATTATTTATCTTTGTCTTTTTTGGTTTTTCTCTTTTTTCGAGGATGAAGCCCCCAATAAGTACTGTGGGTCGTCTGACGATGCTCTTAACATCAGAGTAAAACGGCCGTCACGCCATCACGTGAGTCATAATTTCCACTTGAAAGTGTTTTTTAAGTTCCTTTTATTGCGGATGATGCCCACATGAGTCCGGAGACTTATGCGTGGCTAATGAGGTGAATGATGAGAAACATTCATGGCTGAATGAGATTCAAACCCAAGTCTGTGGGAAACGAAGTCAGCTAGAGCCCCTTATCTCATCACAGACAAGTGCTCCAACTAACTGAGCTACCAGAGCCGCCAATTGTATGTCTATCAATAACCTTCTCTCTTTCTTGTTTTTGCTTTGCTTCCCTCAGTTTTAGTTCTGTTTTTGTATATCATGCTTGTCCTTTTTAAGAATGTGTACACGCTGTCTTGTGTCAGAAAAGCTTCATAAATCTTTCAATTGAAGCTAAATATTATTGAGAGAAAAGTGGGAAATGAAGATGTTAGTGATTGCCTGGATTTTAATAGCTTCATTATTTTAGGTTCCAGTCATCAAATGAGTAGAATGAATATAAACGTCTAATAGTCGTAATCACTTGAGCTCACATGAAACAGTGTAATTATTTAATTCAGATAATTAATGATTTGATTAATTGTTTAATGTGTTCTTTTGATTTTTTTCCGGAGGATGAAGCCCACATAGATCTGAGACCTGTGCGTGGGTAATGAATTGGATGATGGTGATTGATGAGGTAGACCTACAGTTTTAGGTAGGTTCCAAACCACCGGGAAGTGATTTTACAGCAGAGAACAGAGCCCTTTTTTGCTGGCCAATCCAATCGGTCACCCTTACAAAGAGCGCCAGGAGTTTTGTAGCTTATCTCTGATTGAACATATACCTGGTACGGCACTCGGCTATCTCTTCCCTACAATTGATATTAATTTAATCACACTGTTCACTTTTTCTATCAGCTCATTTTTTCCTGAAATACTTCACGATTATTTAAAGAATGTTTTTTAATGTAGAAAAGAACTTTAAAAGTGAATAATAATAAATTAGTAGTAATAATCAAAAATTGTTCAAGGATGAATCAAGCACAGGCGTTTCTGGGAATTGAACAAACAAAATTTTTAAAATTTATGATGATCTCTCACAAACACTGTACGGAAGGAATTGAATGCGATTTACATTTGAATTACACCGTCTGAATATTCAGATTGAATTCGGGACTTTTTGACAAGCGCCTTCAAATCGAATGAGTTGAGAACTTTGTTTTCCATCTTCTTTGTTTGAGCGCATCGTGTAAAATGAGATAAGTTCAACGTTTTGTCGCTCACAGATGAAATTTGAATAAATTCGATTTGGAGATCTGTGTTCAAAAGTGCGTCAATTTGCGGCGTATTTTCGTTTCCCGGTTATTAGCTAGTTGGTTATTAGAGCTTTTCTCCAGATTGCGTCTGGATGTGAATAAATCTGACTGCGTAGTGGAAGTTGAAGTTTTTTTTTATATGTGGTTCTTCATTTTTTTCTAACCGTTTGTTACTGTCCAAGAGAAGTTTGATGTCAATTGCAATGTACAGTGAGTTTATAGATTTCTGAACTCAATTTTCTATTGAATATTTATGTCCCTCGCATTTTAAGATTTTTTGAAACCTGAGAAGATTCAAGACTTTAAATTTTGAGGTTCTCTATATCTTTCTTTAGATTTCTTTCACTTTATCATCTGAAATCAATATGCATTCAATCATGCATTTCAGTTATACACTTTATTATTTATTTATTCAAACAGACATACTGACAATGAATGCAAAGGTGCAACAGACGAAGTTCAGAACAGCTCTCTACACAATTTTTGACTAGGCCACATATTATACAATACAGTGAGATAACACTAATAACACTAAAATTTAATATTAATTTTTTTGCTGATGATGCCCACATGAGTCAGAGACTTATGCGTGTGTAATGAGGTGAATTATAACACACATAGATGCCAGACGGAGGAGCGGGATTCGAACCCATTAAATTTAAATATTAAAATGTCATGACACTGAAAATTAAGATTAATTAAAAAAACTCCACTCAAAATATTAAATGAATTGATTTTTTACTTGGAGGGTATCAATTTAAACCAAAAATGCATCGATTTTTGAAAAAAATGCATCGATTTTTGAAAAAAATGCAGCGATTTTTGAAAAAATGTATCGATTTTTGAAAAAAATGCATCGATTTTTGAAAAAAATGCAGCGATTTTTGAAAAAATGTATCGATTTTTGAAAAAAATGAATCGTGGGCTCATACAATAAATCCTAAAATTCCAATTGCAATTATTGCGTAAATTATACCAATTGACCCAAAGTTTCCTTTTTTCCTCTCTCAAAACGGAATCTTGATTTAAATTAAATTGAATTAATTAAATTAAATTCGAATCTCGAAAACAGTTAAAAAGCGTTCGTAGTATGAATTTTTTTTTTTTTTTTTTTTTATTGCTGATGATGCCCACATGATTCAGAGACTTGTGCGTGGGTAATGAGGTGAATGATTACTCATAGATGCCAGACGGTGGAGCGGGATTCGTACCCACGACCGCTTAAACGATAGCAAGCTGAAGTTGCGACGCCCGAACCAACTACGCTAAGCGGCCGCCGTTGAAACTTTTGGGCCAATATCGCCAGATATCGATTATTTGTCGATATTTTTTACATCGATTTTGAACGGTCAACCGTGGCTCTACTATGTCTCCTTTTTCAAATTTCATGTTGTTTACTTTTTTCACGCTCTACAACATAACTTGATAATAAATCTACTACATTATACCATCATATTGGTAATCAATTTTCCAACTAATATCCCAAAATACCAAATGACAAGGCTACAGTTTCTCCAGATATTATGCAAATTAGCGAGTTGAATTTGAAGTAATGGCGTCTGCCTTTTTCCGACCTGTCCAAAGTGACTGCGCTGGCTGCCGATAGAATTCGCACACGCAGAGCGTTGTTGTAGTTTTTGTTGATGGCCGCCCTGACTTCAAACAAGTGCGCGCAACCCAATTACAAGTTGCCGAGCAATAAGCACCTTTTGTAATTTGATCCTGGACTGTGATCGCCTTTGTTTCACCCCTCTCGCCCCCTAAAACCTCTCTCACAACCCCCGAAAACCTTCCCCCGTCCCCATAAAATCCTCACCTAACCCTCCGACCCACCCTAAAACCATCCCCCAACTCCATCCCCACCCATCACCCGGAGCTCCATTTCCATTTTAATTGTTAACCGTTAAATATGCTCAACTCTGACGATGAGTGTTCAGGTTTTTGAAAAGCTCAGCTTTCGGCGCAACTCAACGGTATTATGGATGTTTGTTTAGAAGCTTTCGCTTGCATTCTACTCTTTCAACACCTCCACACACACTAAACTGAGCTGTGTGTAAACAGAGAACAAAATGATGTCGAGTGTGTCCAACTCGTTTATTATATTTTTTCTCAAAGTTTCTTACATAATCGTATGGAGTTCATTTCTTTCTTTTCTTTTATTTATTTCAGATTTCTTCTTGTTTATTTCAGATTATCACATTCCATCATGTAAAAAAATGATCGATTGTTTCTGATTTGTTAGACTGTCTCTTATGGGGTTCATTTCTTTTGTTCTCTCTTTAAGTTTTTTTTTTTTTTTTGAGGATGAAGCCCACATAGGTCTGAGACCTGTTCGTGGGTAATGAGTTGGATGATAGTGATTTATGAGTTGGACCTACAGTTTTAGGTGGGTTCCGAACTTTCCTTGTTTTTTTTTTTTTTCCAACTCACTGCTGGCGCTCAAGCTAATCTTATGCCAGTGATGTCTCATTTTGAAACGTTTTTCGTTCTATAAAATGCATTACAGATAATATTTTTGTTTTTGAATTTCATTACTTTTAGTGTTGTAATTGTTTTTATCTGCATTCTGAAGTTGCAATAAAGTATTATTCCTATTTTTAAAAATATGCATTTTATTCAGACAATTCCCAAAACACAAAATTTGAAATAAAAAGTTTTAAAACACATGGAAAAATTTGTTTGATGAGAAGGTGACTTAATTTACAATCGTGTTGAGGCACCATGCCTCTAAAGTGTCTCAAAACTTCTCTAATCCGTGGAAATTGATATGAGCAGTGAAGTATTAATTTTTGTCTGTCTTATGTCAAGTATTGTATTATCGAAAACTGTCAAATTTTGAATGAAAATATGGATTTTTCTTCAGGTTATTTGAGAACGAAGTTGATTCTCAAGTTAATGACATGCTTGGATTTATAGTGGTATTGGATTGGAGTGGTATTGTATTATTACATACTGTCTATCGTTGAATAAAATTTCTTTAGTAGATAGACTTTCTCAGTTTAATTTAATGCTTGGATTGTGAATGCGATTTTTCATTGCGATTCGTTGTTTTATTCATACTGATCAATCACTAAAGGCCAGTTGCACAAAGAGAATTAAATTCAACCACCGTAAGATGACGTCATCTTACGGAGCTCAATAGGGAACTGGCTCCGTCAAATGACGTCATCTTACGGTGGTCAAATTTAATTTTTTTTTGCAACTGGCTGTTAGGGTGCTTGCAAAGGGGTGTACAATGGTTTTCGATTATTCGCTTAACTATCGCTGAATTTAACATAGGTTAAAGCCTAAAATATATAATTCTTCTTAACATTCTCAGTAACTAAAATCCAATCTTTATATTGCAATTTCCAATTGAACTAAACAATTTTAACAGCTTTGTTCCTTCTTTCACAGGATTCTTTGGTGATGTATACAATAAATTTTATCGGTCTAGAAGCAGATAACCTTCGCTGTCCCGCTTCCAAGTATTTGATTACATTTTTAAGTTACAGAAATATCCTCACATCTTGCCCGTCAAATTTTGAAGGTTAGTATCTTGAAACAGTATGGAATTTGATGTGATTTGGGTGCTTGTGTAGCTAAGCTGTCAATAATCAATGATTATCACCATCGAAAAAACATTCATACGGCCAGTTGCATGAAAGAAAATTAAATTTGACCACCATAAGATGACGTCATCTTACAGAGCTCAATAGGGAAGTCGTTACTGGCTCCGTCAAATGACATTATCTTAAGGTGGTCAGATTTAATTTTCTTTCGCGCAACTGGCCGATAGTATGGACGATAGAGTGGTATTTACGTTGCTTCTGTCATACACCATTCCATAGCATTTGTTTGGTTTTGCGATGATGACGTCATAAAGTATTGGATACTCCACTGTGCAAGCACCCTTACTTTGACAAATTAATTCATTCATTTAACTAAAACACAGTCAATGTGAATTCAACAGGCCATTTCCCAAAACAAATTCGATTACAATTTGATCATATTATTGTACGTTTACTCTACATCCATTTTTTCTTACTAAACCACTTTATTATCACTTACCATACAAACCAACTTTTCTCACTTTAAATTTAATCTCCCAACAAGTCTTTTCACGAATAAGTAGACTCAAAAGAGATCCAGTGAAACAAAAACTCAATTTTATGTATAAAATATAAAATACTATGTTTCACGACCAGACAGTTCTGCCAATGCCAATACGATCAACAAAGGGTGGTGTGAATCAAGGTTATTAATAAATCATATTTTAAAACAAAAAAAGAAACCGACTTCAGTGAAATGATAAAATACTCACGCACTAAAAAGTTTAAATAAATTATTTACTTTAAACTGAGAAAATTTTTAATTTCCTACAAGTAATCTTTTGAAGTCGGCGCCAAATATTTTATGAAGTTGATAAGAAATTCTATCTAATATCAAAACTAACACTGTATTTTTTTGGAGGATGAAGCCCACATAGGTCTGAGACCTTTGCATGGGTAATGAATTGGATGATTGAGATTGATGAGTTGGACCTACAGTTTTAGGTGGGTTCCGAACCACCAGGAAGTGATTGATCAGAAATTCTATCTAATATCAAAACTAACACTGTATTTCAATTAAATATGTGATTTACACTCACTTTTACTGAAATACAGTAATTGATAAGACATTCTATCTAATATCAAAACTAACACTGTAAATATGTGATTTACACTCACTTTTACTGAAATACAGTGTCAGTTTTGATATTAGATTGTTCAATTATTTCGTCATGGAAAACATCACAGAGTAATTCTGTTATATTTTAGAAGTTTATGGGAAATTTGGCGCCGACTTCAAAAGATTACTTGTAGGAAATTGAAAATTTTCTCAGTTTAAAGTAAATAATTTATTTTAAACTTTTTAGTGCGTGAGTATTTTATCATTTCACTGAAGTCGGTTTCTTTTTTTGTTTTAAAATATGATTTATTTTAAGCTTTTTAGTTGAATTTTCAAACTTTGAAAACATGAGAAATTTCTTAAAGCCTACATTATGAAATATTTATCGAATTAGGAAGCCAATAATTAATTTATAACATCGAAAGTTAAGTAACTAAAGATCCACTTATAAGAAAAGATAAACTAAGGAAAATTCTACAACGTTTTATTTAATGTGGAATATTGTATTTAGGAAAATTATAATAGCGAAAGGCTTCTTAAAAGTGAAATGGCTTTTGATTCATTTTGATGTGGTCCCTTTCAGACTACTGAAATAGTAGGCCTATATTACGTTACAAGTGTGGAAAATATTGTGCTTACTGAAAATATGATAAGTGAACGCAGGAGATGAAGTTGAGTGCGGTATTATCATACGAGTATGGTAAACATCTTCCCGGATGAGTTATGTACGATATTTTTTGTGATATTAGTCATATATATTTTTTTAATATAAAAAACATAAACTTTGAGCTAGTACAAAGGGATCATTAAACATAACCTCAAAATAGCCTAATGTACGCACATGTATAATGGCAAATAAATATTCTTAATCAATCACAGCAGGGAAACTAAAAATACTTCTGAGATCAGCTGTTTTTCCAAATTCTCCAACTTATGATTGAAACTAAATAATAACCTTATTCCTATGACTCAATAACATCAACTAAATTATTTACAATTTTCATATGGACAGAAATATTATATTCTTCTTATTCTCAATTCAAATTAAGTTCACGCGATTGGTCAAAACGGGACATTAAAGACTTCTTTCACACTGAACCAGCTTTGGGTAACCGATGTCGTTTACCCGGCATAATTGCATTGCATCATATGATTTCGAAAACCGTCTAGATGTAAAGCGCTCCATATGATACAATGATCAGCCTGGTAAACGACACCGGTTATCCGATTGGCGGTTATGTGTGGAACTATCCTATTCAATCTTGATTGAAATGAAGACATCGAAGAATGCTCCTTTTTGTTTAATATTGGGCTAAGTATTGGGCCGATCCTTGCGAAACTTGGATGGGACCACCGCTGAGCGATGCTCTTTCATTTAAAAAAAAATTCATCGAAATCAGTTCAATATTGTTCAAATGATTGATGTACAAACATAAAAAAAAAAACAGGTCGAATATAGTAACCTTGTTGTTTTTGGAAGTCGGTTAAAAAACAAGGCTGCTCCGTTTTTTGATGACTAGAAAAATGGAGAGGATATGACATGTTTCAGTTCAATAGCATTGAGTATCATGGACAGCTAATCAAGATATTGATTCAAATCTGTGATAAGCCAAAAACTTTATTTTTGAACTGAAAAAGTGTACAAATAGAGCTGAAATTCGCAAATTAAGGGTTATTCTGAAAAGAGTGACGTCATGACTTCTATTTCGCTAATTTGAGCGAGTTAAGGAACAACCTTGCTTTTATTAAGCTTGGGGTGAATAAAGTTGAGTCAGCTGATTATCTCATATTTGAGATCAGCTGAGATATTCAGCTGATTATCTCAGCGTTTGTTATTCTTGTAAAGTAAATTCGTATGGCTTTTCGTGGTGGGGAGACCCTTACGGGTGTTATTCTTGTTATTTGATGTGAGTGAAAATTGAGTCAATCACAGCTGTTCCTCAAGCCTTCCTATTGGACTCCCGTCGACTCAACAGATCAACAGACGACTCCAGTCACTCAACAGAGTCCACTCACTCAACTTAATTAATGTACTTCAATGTAACCAACACCCAATATCTGCATGATTACCCCTCACCTGGTCTTCACGAATGTAGACGAGCTATTTCCCCACTTGTCATCCAATGAGTACACAATCCAACCCAGACAAAGGGGGTGGCGATGTCAGATTTAGAAGAAAACGTAAAAACAGTGAGCAGGAACTTGTCAGGGGTTGGGGGCTGGTAGGTTACTGTAAAAAGGAACAACACACCGTCAACATCAGAAAATCCCAGAGATATTTAAAACAATAGAGGCGGAGGTGCGTGTCCCCCCCTTCGCCACCGCGGACACCCTGACGTCTGAGATGGGATGATAAGGAGTGGGGGTTGGTGTTTGGTGGTGAGGGGGGTGGTTTGAAGATAAGCTCTGCTCACTTTCCGGAAGATGGCGCGATAAATTACAAGAGCAAAAAACAAAACGTCGGCAGCCATCAACATTAGAGTGAGAGAGTGGAGTGAGGCTCCGTCGCCGTGGTCCCTCCGAAACTGAAATTAGCAAAACATGGAAATAGCGAAGGGCAATAAATATGTCAACACTTTCCTTCCTTTAGTCCCTGTACATCGTCTTCCTCTCTTCACCGCTTGTCTCCGTAGATATATAAATTTCAAGCCGCGCCTGTGTGTGAGCGTCCGTGTGTCAGTGCAGTGACTGAGGGGCGTGGAGAGACACATCTACTTATTTTTGTCCTTCTTCTTTTTCTTATTACTTTTTTCTCTTTTAAACTCCTTGATCTTTTCCATCCTCGTTTTCCTTTTTCTTCTAGGTTTTCTTGTTTCACGTTTTCCCTTCATCATCGTTCTTTTTTCTTCTTATTCTTTATCTTCTTCTCTCTCTTTTAACCTCCTTCCTTTCCTCTTCTTCTTACTTTTCCTTTTCTTTTTATTTTTCCTCTACTTCTTTTTTTCCTCTTCTGGTTTTTGTCTTCTTCTGCTGCTTATTCTTCTTTCTGTTCTTCTTCTACTTCTTCTCCTCCTCCTTCTTTTTCTTTACTCTATTTTTATTCATTTTCTTTATTTATATGTTTATTTGTCTATTACTTTTCTATTTGCTTTTCTTTACTGTTCAATAATATTTATTTCGTGTTTTTGAAAAACTTTCTCTTCATCTGTATTTTTTTCGGCTAGTTTAATCCTAGCCTTATTGTATCTTTTCTGATATTCCTTCATTATTCTCAACTTCTCTTTTTTTAACTTATTTTCCTTTTTTGTTCTTCTCTTCTCTTTTTCTTGCCATTCTTCTTCTTTTCTTAATTTTTTTTCAACTTTTTTCCTCTCTCCTGTTCTCATTTCATCCTCTTTTTGTTCTTTTCCTCTTCTCCTTCTTATCCTTCCACTGTTCTTCTTATTCGTCTCCTTGTTTTACGTTTTCCCTTATCTTCATTCTTTTTTCTTCTCGTTCTTCTTTTTCTTCCTTCTCTTCTTTCTCTTCTTCTTACTCTTCTTCTTACTCTTCGTCTCCCTTTTCTTCTTCTTGTACTTCTCCTTTTTCTTTTCCTCTTCTGGTTTTCGTCTTCTTGTGCTACTTATTCTTCTTCTTTCTCTTCTTTTTCTTCTTCTTCCTGTTCTTTTTCTCCTTCTTCGTTTTGTTTTTCCCTCTTTCTCTGATTCTTCTTTCTCTCTACCTCTTTCTTTTCCTTCTACTTCATCGTTCGTCTCTGCTCCTTTCCTTCCTTCTTCTTTTTCCATCTTCTTCTTTTTTTACATATACTCTCATCCTCTTTCTCACAAAACGCCACAAACGCCTTTTTGTGTAGTGGAAAAAACTTTGAAAAACCTCCTCTTCTCATCCAAACTTACATCCTTTTTTGCCTCATCCCTTATCACTTCAACCCCCCCCCCCCCCTTATCCGACCGGTCTCCTTAAATTCAAAACACAAAACAAATCTTCTTCTTCATCTCTTGATCTCTTACACACTGTCCTGAGAAAGCATTTTAAAATACAGATCACGATCAAGGCTGCCTGATGAACGATAGCATAAATTTTCAGACTTGTATAAATTTTGACCATTTTCAGGCTGTAAATCAATCCGAAATGTTTGTTCCGTATTCTTTCCTGATCTTTATTTCTCCAGTGCTGTGATTTGTGCCAAGATATTATCAACTAGAACAAGCCAGAATCACACTGTCCTTAAATACGAGGACGGTGTGATTCTGGCTTGTTCTAAATTTTAGAATAATCAATACGCTTCCTTTTTTTTAAAAAAACCTATTATGCAACGCATTTGTAACTTATAGAAGTGATAGCCATGAGCCGTAGCAGGTATTTATTCAGTCAGATACGGAGCTACGAACTCCTGGGCCCTCTTTGAAAGGGTGACCGATTGGATTGGCTAGCAAAAAGAAATCTGTTTTCTGCTGTAGTATCACTTTCTAGTGGTTCGCAACCCACCTAATACTTGAAGTACAACTCATCAATCACCATCATCTAACGCACAAGTCTCAGACCTATGTGGGCTTCGTCCTTGAAAAAATAAATTTATTGGGTCAAAGAACCCGATTCACTGATATGCTATCTTGTTTATCTAATTTAAAATTTTCCTTTTCTGAAATAGATGTTTAAAAAAATTGAAATTCCCTTGAAACATGTTACAAGAGCAAAATATTTGTATAGATTTCCCTAAAAGCATAACGTTTTTTATATAGTGTGATTTAATTATTTAATAATTATTATTATGAGCTCTATTTTATTTGAAATTGTTGGGTCACAATCAAAATAGGTACACATTGTTTCAACTTTATCCTTATTGGAAATAATAACGTGTTTGGAGAGTTTGACCGACTACGCTACCGATTACGCTTATTATATCCTGACTACTCTATGTCTCAGGCTGCTCTGCAATATATTGCATTTGGATCAAACCAAGGCATAGAGTATTCAGGTTAGAATAAACGTTGTAACCAGTTTAGTTTTCTACAAACTATCTATTGTTCATTCTGTTTCAACTACCGATCACTCATTTCAATCCGAGTAGGCTTTTAAAAATGTTGTGTAATATAGCTTTCATTTTCACTTTCACTACTCACTTATCAAGCTAGCTTCTAAATTAAAAAAAAAAATCTTTCAAGTAGTTTAGTAACTGAAGTTTCTCGAATTGTTCTCATAATATCGTTCGCAACATCAAGGCTATATATTATAATCCATTCCATAAAGTAAATATTTCACATTTGAATTGAATTCGAGTACAAGTAATACTTCGTGAATTAAGTCAGATTTAAATATAGAGAACAGCACATAATGTTATTACATAGTTCCATTGTTCGATTTCAGTAATCAAAATTTCAGTATTACGTTTCACTTACGTTCAACTACAATAATTATAGGTGTTCAATTTCTAACTGTTTTGGTACTTTTTAACAGGAATCTTTAGCGCTGGTGAAAAAAGCAGAACCTGTTTTTTTTAAACCTGTTTAAAAGCAGACGTACCTTTTGAAGTCTCGCGTCGAATAATTTGGAAACTTCTGCTCTTGAAAAATCGCACATTCAGCACATCAAACTTCGGAGGTAAGTATCTTAAAGATGAATACCGTATTATGAGAAAGATGGAATGAAAATGTTTAGTCCCTTAATATTACCGAAATGTACCTTATACTCTACTGAATCCTAAGCTTCAATAAAGACTCCAGAGGCCACCAAAATAGAATCTATGTTCTATGCTGTGAAAACACTTCACGGTTGTTCGGAGCCCACCTAAAACTGTAGTTCCAGCTCACCAATCACAATTTTCCTTCTCATAATCACGCACAGGTCTCAGACCTATATGGGCATCATTTTCCGAAAAAAGTTTGATTGCATTAATTTAATTAAATATAAAAATTCAAAATTTAAAAAACAAAAAAATATGTTTTTATTATTATTATTATTATTATTGTTGGGTTATCGAGTTGATGAATTTTGAATAGAAAGAAAATAATAATTTGTTTTATCATTACTATTGTAAGGTTATCGAATATATTGATTAACTTCGATTACAGATTGAATAGGTAGATTCTATTTATATAACTCCAACATGTTTGAGTAATTATAACGAAAAAAGTGCTTTAACATTGTTTTTGAAATTTTTTTGTATAAATAGTAGCCGTATTATTTAAAAGAAAGGCACATTTTCATTAATTTGGGAAGTGATAGCCGAGTGCTGTAGCAGGTATGTGTTCAATCAGAGATAAGTTACGAAACTCCTGGCCGCTCTTTGCAAGGGTGACCAATTGGATTGGCCAGCAAAAAAGACTCTGTTCTCTGATGTAAAATCAGTTCCCGGTGGTTCGGAGCCCACCTGAAACTGTTGGTACAACTCATCAATCACCATCATCAAATTCATTACCCACGCACAGGTTTCAGACCTATGAGGGCTTCATCCTCCGAAAAATAATTTCCCCTCTTAAATTTATGAAATTATTATATAAGATTAAATGTAGAACAAAGACAAAAGAGATACTCCTTTATTTCAGGACATTGTTTCTAATTCATTTCCTTCCCAACCTGAATAAACACAAACATTTTAGTCAGTTCTTCCTCAGCAGAAAACTGTTGCAAATTGTATTTCCGAGACGCGCTGTGAAGTGAACAGCAGCTCAGTACGTTGATCGCATACTGAGTCCAGACTTCATGCATACAAATAGTACACTAAGAAACAAACAACTGAAGGAATTGAGACGAGTTTCACTGCAGAATAGACTAGAAGGACGAATGGAATGGGGAAATAGAAGCGGAGAAAAGTATTTGAGTTGGAAATAGAAGACTCCAGATTCTTGCTCTTGGTGGATTCAAAATCTTGAGTATTCTGGACAAATAGCTTGTGAAAGAGTTCAAGGATGATTCAAATTCTTAAAAATTTTAATTATTCTCTAGAAGCAGTTTCTTGAAGTTATAGAAATAGTGGTATACATGAGAGGCAAATCCAGATTTTTTTGGGATATTTCAGCTAAGAAATAATTTCAGGGAGGTTTTGATACCACAAAAAATAAGGTCCTAATCTCCATGAAAGACGCAAATATAGAGGGGTTTTTTAGTGTTGATTGAAGATTGTGAGGGGGCGTTTGATTTTATTTTTGAAATAAGATTGAACCATTACAAATAATAACGTTGAGTCATTGATCGTTACTTCAAATTATTTTGTTCACTGATGGATATTGAAAATAATTATTTTGTGTATAATTACTATAATTATTACGCGCCTAAATACTGTTCTTGTTCTATGACATTATTTAAATGATTATGAACAGCAAAAATTACAAAATATTATTTGAATTTTTATTTTTTGTATTGGATATTGGGAACTATTTTTATTTATTTATTCATTCATTTAACTAACATACAATAAATGTGAATACAACAGGCTAAATGGAGCTTTCCCTATTTTCAATTTATGTTTAATATAAGAAATTAATTTAAAAATTCAAAATTATATTAATCTTTTCAGGACAGTGATGGTGTTTTGTTAAAGTAAGGTCAAAATTAATATTATTTTTGTGAAAAAGACTTGTGAATTATTGTGAAAATTGCCCAAAACTGCTTTTCACAAAATTTCAAATTAGAATCCAAATCTCAGGTTAGTTCTGTTTCACTAAAAATTTCACCTCAAAGCACAATAATTCACAAGTCTTTTTCACAAAAATAATATTAGTTCTGACCTTACTTCAACAAAACACCATCACAGTCCTGAAAAGATTAATATAATTTTGAATTTTTAAATTAATTTCTTATATTAAACATAAATTGAAGATAGGGAAAGCTCCATTTAACCCTTCAAATCAACTCTTAGCACATTACCATAACCAATATCATTATCATTATCACGCAAAGCACCGCCGTTTAGGAAGCACAAACACCTTTCCATCCTCAAGTACATCAATGCGACTTTGTAAAAGTTGAATCCTGTTTGTCAAGAGTATTCTACATTGTGAAGAGGGACTTATCCGAGGTTGGCTTAAGACAAGAGTGAGAAACACCGAGAGAAAGAGAGTTTCGAGAATTATAATATAATTTCCGCAATGCAAATACCGCTAATACTCTTAGTAAAACAGGATTCAAACTAAGTACTATTGGATTACCTGAGCGGGGAGACACGTCCAGGTCTGGAGAAGTTTTCTTTGGGTGTCTCATCTCGGGTCTGGACCAACTTTTGATCCCAGCTTGGTCGTGATGATAGTAGAAGAGAGGGGAGAGCATTCCTCCTCACAAGAATTCGCGAACATTGAAGTCTGTTTGGGAAGGCTTCACAGTGTTGTCATGTGCCCCGTTCACACTTAATCAAAACAACTGTCTTCCACCCGGAGACGTGCAATAGTCTTTGCTATGCATCTGGAGGTTTTGAATATTCAGGTGGTGAAACGTAACTGGTAGGATTAGAAAAATAAGTTGTTTCTGGAGCTGGGTTTCCGCTTCAGTGGAACGTTGAAGAGTTTCGGGATGCGTACAATCGACTATGAGAAGGTGAGGCTCTGCTTATGTGATGGGATAAAATGTTCGTGATGCAAATTTGTAGGGAGCTTGAAGTTAGGAACCAGAGAATGAAAATATTTGAGGAAATATATCTAAATTAAGACGAAATAGTTACAGCTAATGAGTAGTGCACTATTCTAGATGATTTAGATATATTTCTGATGGAATGATTACAGTAAGTCACAGTAATGTAATTTTTTACTGTGATAGGGTTTGTTTAATGAAAAAAAATTAATACTCTTTATCTGCAAAAAAATTGTAAATTATTGTGCTTCAAGGTGAAATTTCAAGTGAAACAGTGACCTAACATAAGATTTGGATACTACTTTAAAATTTTGTGAAAAGCAGTTTTGGGCAATAGCCTGTTCTATTCACATCTATTGTAGGCCTATGCTAGTTAAATGACTAAATAAATAAATATATTTTCAGTAATAATATATCATTATCAGGGCACCGAGCTCCGCTTGGGGGTTAATATTTCATAAGCCTGAGAGTTTTTATGATATTCAATTTCTTTTTCAATACAATCTATTGTTGTTTCTACGAAAATCTACATGGTTCCCTGTCCATAGAAAGCAGTTAAAGCCAATTTATGATTGAAATTCAGTAAAATAGACTCACATTCATATGGTGTCAACTCACTGTCTACTGTTGCAGAAAGGAGTGAATTTTGACGAGTCTGTAACATGATTGAAATCCAGTCAAATAAACACACACTCTGCTTCTCATCCATGCAGAGAATAATAAAATAAACTTCATTGTAAGTCATAAATTATAAAGAAATACGCTCGAGAATGCAATTCATAAAGTAATCCAAAGTAATTTAAAAAAATTAGTTTTGTAATCACCAAAAAATTGGAAAAATCAGGAAGAAAAATCTTGTGCTGAGCTTTGATTCTCCAGTCATATTATGTTTCCTACGTAATTGCAAGGCTCCGACTACACGGTACGCGCGTAGTTTCGCAGGCAGCGTAAATAACGTTGCGAGAGAGCCAACAATGTGATTGATGTTGCTTTCTCCATCAGCTGTTCCTTTAAGGATGTATTTCTCCTTTTTGTTTCTTTCAGTGAGTTTTTATAGGAATGAGACTTAGCGCAATCGTATTTTTGCACTAATAATCGTAATTTCATCAAAATTGTTACACAATACACATATCAGCCATACATACATAATTTGCTCATTTAATATAATAGGATATGGAAATATTAGATTGAAAATCAAGTTAAGAAGCGGCTATTGAATAAGGAGGGTGATTATAATATTGTTTGTATGGTATGAATAGTTTTGCTGAAAAGACGGCTAACTGGAAACATCACTGCAATATCAATTCTACGGAATATCGACTATTCAACGGCATGAGGACACATTGATGTCAAATGATGCATTAATGATATGTATTTTGGATTGTTCTTCGCAAAGTCAGATCTCTGGTTAGCTGGATCACATTATTTCCTATCACCCTCCCAATTTTGCGGCTACTGTAGCAGTACAGCATATTTTTGTCTGTTATTTATTGAGCTTTTAAACTCTCTGTCCTCTTTTATCATTATTTAAACTTTTTTCCGTCTCTGGTGATCAGCATCCTACTCAATTCAGAAAAATTGAGAACTACTCAGAATAACTCAACTTTATTAACACGCTCCAATGAACCTGATTTTCCACATCGACTATAAATTAACTGTCATTGTGATGTAAATTTTTACAAAAAAATTGAAACAGTGCGAACACACATGTGGCAGTGGAAAGTTCCAAAAATTGAAAGCCATTCTGATATTAAATTTTCGCAGAAAAATGTCCTCAATGTGAAAAGACATGTGGCAGCAAAATATTCTGCTTACCGAAGCAATAACACTCATTATCAAACGCGTCAATATTTTCAACCCTAAGCACGGTGAACTCACATTCAGCACAAAAAAAAAGAAAAAAACAGTTGTTTATTGTATGTTCAACATTATGACGAAGAGTGGGCGAGGTTTATCAGTGAGTTTAAAATACAGTGGAAAGGTTCTGGGGTATGATCATTGTCATTTTTGGTATCAGCTGTGCATCAGGAGTAATCTAGCGTGGCTCGAGGTTATTTTTCAGGTTTTTTGTGTGAGGTTGAAATTTAGGTATGATATGCGACGTTCCTGTGCATTATCGGTTGGTGGAGTATCATCGTGAGGTTGAGGTGAAAGAGCGGAGGAGGTGAGCGAGGCTCCTGATTGGATCATTGTTGATGCTTCCCCTCCCCAAAACAGACATCGATAATTTTCTTTCTCTGTTACACTCGCTGAGTTTTTAACTACAGGTTTTCCATCTCTGTCGGGCAGCCGACAATACCTATCATTAGCTCCTTGGGGGACACAAATATTTAGTGCATCCCGTGTGATTTTTCCCCCCGGTTAAAAATATGTGCGCCGTGTTACCCGGTGTTAGAGGGCCTCGGACAGATGCTGGTGTCCTATTTTAAAAACAGTTGGCTTGCAGAATGACATCACACAACAGAGGCCACTAAAAACACTGGTAGAACAACAACAGCAACTCTATACGGGCTGATCGTTTTTCAGTTACGCTTAGGGGGAGCGGGGACCCGATATGTTACCACTCTTTCGCTCTGTATGAAGTCATAAACGATAATATTCACAACCCTTAATACACACACCAATTTACTACCCTCTCTGTTTGATCCCCGAACAAAAAATCCCTCCATCCTTTTCTATGTATCGCACACAACAAAGACCGTCATTGTTTTTATTCCAAACTCGGACTTGATTTAATAGCCTCAACGGAAAATACTGCTCAAACCTGTTGTATTATACTGCACCTCAATATACCCCCACTGAACACTGAAACTGTTATCTGATGGAAAAATATCCGCCTGATTTATCCTTCAATATGTCTGTGAACGATTTTAATAAAACGTTTTTATACCGTGCTAGCAGCCTGGGAAAGCCTCGTCTATAAATTTAATTCAGCGGCGATCATAAAATCTAATTGGTGTGGCGGTCTTATCGGAAAAATCACGTTTGTAAATTATTTCACATTTAACAATGAAGATCAGTATAGAGCTGCTATAAATTTTTGAACAAAACTATAGCTTTGTTATTATCGAAATTATGCTGTAGCTCGGGAAGGCTTTGAAACGTTTTCACATGATATTTCTCACCACTTGAATGTACAACACACTTCAAAGTTCAATTTTCTAATTATATTAAGCTGGCTTTGAAAATGTAGAAGACAAATAACAACAAGAAGGAGATGATGTGAAAGTAGAAGAAGAACGACCTGATAAAGAAGAAGGAGGAGGAGGAGGAGAAAAAGGAAAAGGACCTGATAAAAAAGAAGAAGTTTGGAAACAGACACAAATATTTCCTTGAAATTATACGAAGATTATACAGAAAAAATTCAAGTCAGCAGGCATTCCTAAATATCTAATTATAATAATTACAGGGAATATTTATTACAACAAACGAAAAAACTGTTTCCTCTAAAATCTTTTTTGAAACCTTTACATTATTTCTGTAATCTGAATTCAACGATGAAATAATGATTGAAAATTTGATTTCAGATCCTCTGAAGATTACTTACAAATGGAAAATGGAGATACGATATGACAAAAAACTTCAAATTTTTAATAGAGAAGAGACTTTTCCAAAAGGTAAGCTAGGTTTTGTAAACGATACTTTGTTCTTGAAAAAAACATTTTTTTACGTTTTTTCTGGTGCCCTGTTCCGAAATGAAGATCATCCTCTAATCTGAAGCTTAGAGTGGTCATGATAAAATTTTCTAATAGGTTGCCCAATTAACGTTACAAAAATGTGACACGTTAATCATATAGCCAAAGACAGCATGCTGACTAGTACTTAGAATACAACACTCTCATACCTATATTTTTCCCTAAATATTCCAGTTAAAAGGCTCCTATTAATGGGAAAAAAATATTTTCATTATCTATTTGAATATATTATGATTATTGTATATGTAATCAATAAATCGAATTTCTCCATAATCATTTCATATCAATCAGAATGAATTTTTTAGTAATTTATGAAGATAAATACAGTTTCTAAATGTCGCAGTTTAAAATAATAATCACTCAGTATGATAATTTCCAATAATTTCTTTAAAAAATTAATCACTATTCTCTCTACAATTTTTTTTCTCAAATTTTATCAATACCCATTCATTCTTCTCTATTTATTGCTATCAATATCTAGCTCTACCAGCTTTTCTCGATTCTGAGTTGAATTTTTCCTCTAGCACGTTATGTAATTAGTGCTCTCTGATCATGAGCTCTAAGTTTATACCGTTCATTCAAAATCGTGTTCTGATTCAATGTGGTTAGGAAAAATGGTTTGTCTGTTTCGAAAGCACCAATGAATATATGTATTCATCTTTTTGAAGTCTTCCTATCCCTGTGATAGCTGTATATAATATTAATTATTTATTTGTTTATTGATACAGTCAGAATACAACTTATTGTAAAGAAACAGCATACTTTTAGCCCCAAACTGTCTCTATTTCTAAATTTTTACAAGAGTCCAAATATTTGAAAGCATAGGTTATGTTTATAGACTACTTATTCGTAGGTTTTCGCTATGTTATGTTATCTTGACTATGGGCCAAAACTGTATACACAAACCACTTCAAACCTCGACTAAAGAGAGAATAGATACTAATACGTAATTCAAAAATTGAAATAAAACTGTCATCAACTTTCAAATCTCATGAGTTATAAGGAAACAGGAATATAAAACACATTTGTGCCGGCCTAAATCATCATCTACCCAGCCGATAAATCACCCCCACCTTTGCCTGTAGCCAGCAGGGTGTGATATCAATTTAAAAATTACACCAACAACAGTTATTATTTATGTAGCAATAAATACTGGCCTAATCGAATGTTGTTTCACGCATTTCAACTGTGGCCAGGCACAGATTGAGACCATACTTTGAACTTTGGTTTCACATGTTACGGTACTATTACACATATGTGATCACACAACATTGATCAGGATATGGGAGTACTGACCGTTGTTTAACAGTTCCCAGAGTAATGACGCGTTTTGATTTAATGTGGGGCGGAAAAATGGTTTGTCTGTTTCGAAAGCACTAACCGATGAAATGAGTATGGTCTCTTTGTCTCTTCGTACTCTCTCTCTCTCTTTTATCGCTCACTCACTCTTTCATTCGCTTTCACAATCTGTTCTCACTTTCGTTTTCTCTGTCCTTTTCACTCCGTTCTTCCCTTATATTTCAATTTTTCCATTTAGTCACTTTCTTTGGTTAAGTCGGTGTTTTTGCTCTTCATTCCCGTCTCATATTCAATCTATAAATTCCTATTTTAATTTTTATCATATTTTATTTATAATATTCATTTATTTATTATGGTCATAATATATTCATTGTAATCATCATTACAATTAACATACGACCATGTTTGATTTGAAGAGATTTTTTAATTGTAATAAAGATTACAATGAAAATAATTATGACCATAAAAAATAATTATGATCTAAAGAATAATTCGAGATAATTTGATTTTGAAGCTATAATTTTGAAATTTGAGTGAGTGCTGTCATAATTCTGTTCTTTTAGGAGAGGAATTGATTGATTGACTGCCATTATTCATTTCCTAGGAGGGCGAAGTTAAGGCGTAGCCGGCCCTCTCACACACATAACCCTCCTATACAATTCTAACTATACTTTACAGCTAAAAAAACTCAACTTTATAGTTTAGTCAAGAAAGCATAATGTTAACTACTAATTTATTTGGGAATGGCAGAAACACTGCAACAGTAAGCGGTTTCGTTCTTGATTTTTCCAATTGTTTCTGAATATTTGATTTTTAATATGCATGTATAAAATCGATTTCAACTTTTGGGTACTCTTAAAATCCGAGCTTGATATTTTAGTCAAAAATGCATAATGTAAACTACTAATTTACTTTTTTCCATACCATCAAATTCAATATATGTTCTTTTAGAATCCTTTCAACTACCTGATTTTTCTTTCAACTGCTTTTTTTCCCTTCTCCTCTTTTTAATAATGGATCGAAAATGCTTTCTTCTTTTTCCTACCATCAGGCATTTCAAACCCAGTGGCGATAATGCTTCACATTATTGTAGAATTTGTTTTAGCCGATACTCACTATTTATATATATTTTTTTTACTTTTTATTTTATTTCTGACGATGCCCACATGAGTTCGAGACTTGTGCATGGGTAATGAGGTGAATGATTACACATAGATGCTAGATGGAGGAGCGGGATTCGAACCCATGACCGCTTAAACGACAGCAAGCTGAAGTTGCAACGCATCAACCTACTGCGCTAAGCGGCCCGCCTAATTATTCTAATGAAACGATTATGATATGACTAAACGATATGACTAAAACGGATTAGAATATGTATATTCTTTAACAATAAAGTACAACTCAATATTTTTTTATATCTTTTTGATTACTGATGCAACTAATTCCAAATTTAAGCCAAACCTCAGAGTAGGTTACCTCAGAGTGTTCCGTTTTCTATCGTTCATTTTAATAGATCAACACAAATACTATAATCGCGGTTCTAGTTGTTACTATAACTACTTGCAATACTCAATTAATTACATGCTTTCATCATTCCTCAGAAGGCTTTCAAAAGCTTACTGCAAATCTTTATGATGACTTCTTCAAAAAGTATAATGATTTCTTTAACATCCCATTCGGAATTCAATTGAATCAGTGTTCCACTTTTGTTCGTTCTAGATCAACGCTCTCTTCTTTTAACTCTAAATTTCCATTCACATTTCTTTTATCATCATGTCCCAGTCTATTAAAAAAAATCTAATAACATAATATATCTATTTCTCTTTTTCTTAATCACATCTTAATTACACACCTGCTACTTTTATAATAAACTCCTTTCACACTGAAACAAAAATAACTGCATCTAAATTCAAATAGAATAACTTAATTAAAGTATAGTGGTTAAGTGTCAAGAATGGACGAATCTTTGTCTAAACTTCGCTATTTCATGTAATTGAATCACTTAGATTGCAATTACATTAGTTAATAAATTTGAATAATTTTTGTTTATTGCCAAAAAAGAACTTGCAAAAAAATCAATACAAATACATCAAATACATAACGAAGTACAGATGAAACAAAATAATATCATTGATCTTACAAATCATTGGAAAAATTACTGGGCGCAAACAAAAATGAATTTTTCCGTCCGCGCCCAGGAGTTATATGTCTAATTTTCAATGAGAAAAAAAATAAAAAGAAGCAATTGTTTGCTTGGGTAATTTACAACTGAATAGTGAACATTCAAGTAAAATTATCAATAATAATTACAAAACGAAATTAGTTTGAATATATAATATGCTGAGGAGAACAGCACAAAACAGAGGCTATTGATTAAAACAGAGGGTACTGGCCAACTGAATAACATGGAACCAACTTTCAATCTCATCTAACTCACGAGCCATCAAGAACTTCTTAAGTCTCCTTTTGAAAATATGCAGGGAATTAGTGGGAATGAAAAGTATTTCCTGAGGCAACCAACCTATTAAGAAATTTACCTTCAAGAAAAGAAAAAGATTTCTGAAAAAATGAGCTGTGTGGTCGGGGAATACAGAACCTATCCGTGTTTCTTGTCCTGTAGTGTCTATCATTATTTTCCACTGCAGAAGTCCGATTCCCACTGGACCAATAGAATTGTATAAGCACCTTAAAAACGTAGAGAAATCTCAAAGGCATGACTTTCAACGATTGACTGACATAAAGGAACTCATTCCCTCTGCACCCACCCATCAGGCAGACCAATGATTTCTGAAGAGTAATCATAGGTCTCAAGTGAGTAATGTAGGTACTGCCCCAGCATTCCAGCCCATACGACAAGCGAGACTGAGCCAATGAAAAATAGATATTCCTCAATACAAACCTTGGACAAAGCTTTTTTAAATGATGAAATCTGTGGACAAGGCATCTCAAATACTTTTTCATATAATCGATATGACTCCTCCATGCTAAGTTATCATCAACTTGAAGACCAAGGTATTTGACACTTGAAACCTGTTTAATTAACCCACAATCACATATACAATCTTTACATCCCACTTTGTGAAATTTTAAAGGCTCAGGAAGTGAGAAGGATGAAGTTAATATCATTATTTTGCTAGCCCAAAGGTCCCGGGTTCGATCCCAGTTCTGACCGAAAGTTTTTACCTCGGGCCACTCCCGTGTTTCGGAGGACACGTTAAGCTGTCGGTCCCGGCTGCCTAAAAACAGTCGTTAAGTCACGTCAGAGGCCCTGAACTTATTCAGGTGCGACCTGATAACTCTGACACCAGACCTGAGCCAGCCATGTCACACGATATTATTATTATTATTATTATTATACAAATGAGATCATTGTACATCATTGTTAGGAAACTCTACAACAAGTTTTTAAAGTCTTCAAAATATAGAAATATAAAATTTAAAAAAGAACTGATAATTTAAAAAATATTTACTGATAAAGCTTTTTGTAGTATACAAGAGTTCATTTCATATCAACATTAAGCCTCACCTCACCTAATTGATATAGTAATAATTATGGTAACTAGTGCATAAGAGTATAAGATTGTATAATATTGTTGATCTGGCTTGTCTTGTACACCTTAACTGGAGTCTCCAAGACGTAATCTACAAAAAAAAATGCACTCTGAAAATCAGCATTGTCTGAGTTTTGTATTTGTATCTATGTGATGTTTATAATTTTGTATTTACCATTCAAATGCATGATTTGTAAATTTATATGAATGGAGAAACATAATCTTATCTAACATATCTCTCTCTCGCTCTCTCTCTCTCTCTCTCTCTCTCACTCACTCTCTCTCTTCAACAAATCAGTTCGCATGAGAATAGGTGTTGTTGAAGGAGGAGAGAGGATGGGCTTGTGTGTGTGATTCACCTAGAACTGCGTGCGCTGGTTTTAGGCGGCGCCGCTTAGTTTGGAAAAGGGTCCTCTGAGTGACTACTCTTGTTACTAACGTAGGTTGGTTCACACCTGTGCTTGATATATCGTTATGGCTTGGTTTATTGTACATAGCAAATATCTGTTTAATTACAGGACACCGTTGAGGGTACCGGCTGCTATGAATGCTACTGTTGTAGAGTCTAGACTGTGTTACAAACGCTTGAGTTACGTCCGAGAGTGGGTAACGGGCTTTATACGTTACCGACACCTTTTTAAAATATAATTTGAACGAATTTATCTGCGACCATTAGGCCTTCTAGAGAGGTACAAAGGAGGAAATCCAAGAGAAATACAAATAATCCAAAGTTGGAACACACCTCCACCACATGATACCACAAACGACCTAGAATCTTTAGGTTCGATTTAGTTTCTCTTGCCATACGTCTGCACATTTTGAATAGATGTGCATATATATTTTGGATACATTTGAATATATGTGCCGGACATACAAATGGGGAAAGTAAGGATTTAACGGCGCATCTATAATTAATATGCCAAATCCAAAGCTACTAATGGATACTTGGAACGTGGAATGGAATATTTTATGGATACTAAATCAAGGCAGCGATTGTGGGTGGCCATTTTGTAATCTGTGTATTTCGTGAGAGGGATGCTGGTATGGAAGGATAGATGTATTGTTTCTTGAACGTTCAGTTGATTAAAATAAGAAAAAACGTCATGATTTGTCAATTTTACGTTTTTTTTAAAATTATTTAAA
Source organism: Conomelus anceps (assembly GCA_948455865.1). Lineage (NCBI taxonomy): Eukaryota > Metazoa > Arthropoda > Insecta > Hemiptera > Delphacidae > Conomelus > Conomelus anceps. The sequence goes on from OX418221.1 coordinate 48,104,654, forward strand.
AACGTCGAATTGACAAGCAATGTCTGCTTCTCAATTCGTTGATTGTAATTTGTTTTGATTTTTCAATGGAAAAAATTGATTAATTTTATTATGGATCTCTACAACATCAATTGATGAAAAAAAAAGTTCAAATGATAAAACCATGATTGTTTGTTTTGTTTCGTTTGATTTTCTTATAAAGTTATCAATCAAGAATCCACTAATAAAAATTCCAGGTTTTTGTGCTTATATAATATTTTCAAGAAACTATATATTATAAGACGAAATTTGGAGAAATAAATGGGAGCTTTGGTGTATTAATTTTTCATGAGCTGGAAACCCTCAATCACAACTACAATTCACCCTATTAATCATTACTCATTTACAAATTCAAATTATTTATTTATTCAAATAAAAGCTGCTTGATTATATTTGGTCACTGATATTTTCTTTTCTAATGTATGATTTTAATTTTACAAAGCGCTCTATTGTATTAATCGCAGAGAGCAAGGGATGAAGGTTGTTTTTAGAAAATGGCAAACATTGTGAATTGGAAAAAAGACAAACTGGGAATCATTGCAAGAACTTCCTTCAATATACCTGGTGAACGATTATTCTCATTTTTCTCAGTTACAATTTTTAATATTTTTTAAAATTGAACTATATTCTTTCTTTGTAGTGGCGAAGGTGATATTGTGGAAGATATCCATAATGAATAAAAAAGCTTGAAGTTGTCACAGCTACATTAATCCATCAAGGCTGAAGAAAACGTTGAATTACTGCATTTGATTGGCAAAGGCAGAAACTGAAAGTTTTAGAAGCTTTGGAGATAACTATTTTGGTAAAAAACGATTCCAATACCAGTTTGAATGATCAAATTTATTTCAAACAATTTAATACAACTAACTTGGCTTCATCATAATTCTGGCCTACTCTTCAATAACGGAACTTTCTTGTTTTTTCTTGGTTGACCTTGACTTCATTTCATTTAGCTTCATTTTTATTTCATTTTATTTTAATTGTTTAATTCCAGCCTACATGTGCATTTTTCTTATTTTTTACTTTTTGGTTCCTGATTTTGACACTGAATATTTCTTGTTGTACCTCCCACTACTGGCGTGACTTGTTAGGGCCTTCAGCCAATCACAGACCTTCAATGAAGGCCAGCCTATGAGAGGCACTCTCACCCTCAGCCAATTGTATCATTCTGTGTTGAGTACTTTTTTCACTACTCTGTACTTTAGTTTGAGTTTGTTTGAGATTGATAATGGTGTAACAACCGAAACTAGTGTCTCACGGTTTTCAATAAATGTGGTTGTGACAACTTCAAGTCTTATAATTCATGAAGTATATTCATTTATAATTTGTGAATACTAGGTAATATTATCAGTTCAATATCATGTGAATTATAAAAATCAATCTGTTAGAAAATTGTCTCCCAGTTATAAATAGCTTCTGAATAGAACAGTCCTGAATTTTTTATTGTTTTAGAAAAAATTAATGCACCTTTCTTGGATATCCGTATAACTAATCATATTTAATTCCCATCTACATGATTATACCTTATAATACTTAAATATTTTACGAAAAATAGTGTGAGTATAAAACATTGTTGGATAAGTATTCTGTAATGGTGAATATAAGATAATTCACGTAGTATCGGATTAGAGAACGAACACTATAGCCAAGCTAAGCACTAGATGAAAAAATTATTCCACACTTCCGGTATTTCCTTATTCAAAAGCATGATGAATTGGTGGGGAAGAAATGTAAGAAATGAAAAGAAGGAATAACTGATTGATAGCTGATGAATTGTTGATGAACCACAAGCGCTAACAGCTTTGCTGAGGTGAGAAAAAAGAGAAGAAGAAGAAAATGAAAAAAAGGTGGAAGTCTAGCTTTGAATGAAGAAGCAGAGCAGCAGAATAAACGATGGAAGACAGATTAATGAATAAAGTGGGGAGATTCGTCAATCCATCATCTGTTGCTCGTGAAGCATGGCTAAAAGAGGAAAAGACGTGGATGGGAGGGGTGAAAAAGAGAAGAAAGTAATGCTAAAGAGGGTGAAAAAGAGAGAGAAAAAAACGGTGTGTCAGGATGGATTACCTGTTGATCGCTACCTTCATAATAAGTTGATCTTGGGAGAAAGGAAAGGATGAGAAATGTCCGAAATTAAAGATGAATAAAAGGGTGAAAGGGAAGCAACGATCCTTTTCTCAAGATGTTTTGGGAAGAAATTGATGAAGAATACTAAAGGAATGTAGGTTGAGTACATCTTAGCTGAAGAAGACGTGAAGTAGCAAGACAGTGATGAATTGATGTCATGCTAAAGAGAGAGAAGTATGATGTTAATAGGTCGGCACCTTCTCACGAATCTACTGATGGATCATTAATTCCTTCTTTTTCCTTTATTTCACCCTTCTTTCTCCCTTCTTTGCGCCCATTCTGCCTAACAACACCATGACAAATCATGTTTACCAAAAACTGTACAACAAGCAATCAATCGTTGCTTCCTCTTATTCTTGGCTGTTTGCTTTTGACACCTTCTTTTTTCTACTCTATTGCTACTGATTTTGCCTTATATTTATGAATATATTTAAAGAGCTTAAACTTGGCAAGCATCAATCAATTTCAGGTGCTCCTTGAAGATGGTGCTCCTTCAGGGTTGTTTTAAGGATGTTATTGATGTTTTCAAATGAGGGACGGGATTGGAAATTCTTCACCGATGGTTCTTCTCATTTTTACCCGATTTTCTTCTTTGCTACTTGCTAATTCTCTGTTTTATTTTTGTTTACGACCTTTCTTATCATTATTTCTCCTTCATATACATCTTTCCCTCGACATTAGCACATTTTTACACGTATGTTTGGTCGAATATCATATGCTGGACAGCAACCTGAAACATAGAGTGGTCAGGTTATAATTATTAGCGTCATCATTAGTGTAGCCTTGCTTAAAGTCTCTATTGTTACCTAATTGTATAGTGAAAAGTGGTTTTCTGATAAATTGCAGAGATAATTGTAACAACATTCCAAAGTTTGAGCTGAAAGGCTATTTTCGTACAATCATGATCATGGCAGATTCCAACAAAGTCATATTATTGAATCATAATGTAGAACCATTTAGTTTCTGTTATAAATGTGATTTTTTCAATAATTATTCCAGTTACATTAAAAAGTTTTTTTTTCAAGAATAATCATGACTGCTTTTAATCAATTATATTAGTTTGAAGTAACTGACATTTTAACAAACTGTCAGAAATAATAAATACAGAATTTATTAATTTCGAATTCCTCAAGAGTGCTATCAATTCATATTGAATCCATTGATTTCCATCTGCTATTCAATGCTGTTTTCAATAGCCGCCATGCCGAAAGTCTTCAGTATAATTAACATCACATAGATACAAATAGAAAACTCAGACAATGCTGATTTTCAGAGTGCACATTTTTTTTGTAGATTACGTCTTGGAGACTCCAGTTAAGGAGTATAAGACAAGTCAGATCAACAATATTATACACTAGATACCATAATTAATTACTATATCAATTAGTTGAAGTGAGGCTTAATTTTAATGTGAAAGGAACTCTTGTACACTATAAAAAGCATAACCAATTAAATATTTTTTCAATTGTTTTTTAAATATTTCTATATTTTCAAGACTAAAAACTGCGGTAGCTTGTTGTAGAACTTCCTACCAATATAACTAGGTTTTTGTTTGAATAAGCTACTATTGTGATTTACCAAGTGATAATCTCTTCGGCTTCTTGTATTATAATCATGTATGTCAAGATTTTGGTTAATATCATTCGTTTGAACAACGGCCTACATGAATCTAATCTATTTACTCTTTCTATACACCTAACCGCTTTAAACACCCTATCAAGATTTTATTTTGATGAATTACCCCATACTAAGATAGCATACCTAATATGTGACAGTAAGAGTCCATGGTAAGCTATAAAAAGTAACTTTTTGTCATTCAATCTAGCGAGCTGTCGCAGGGCAAATACCCTAGATGAAATTTTACAACATATTTACAACATGATTAGCTCTTTGAGGAATTCGAGATTTATAAATTCTGTTTTAATTGATATTATTGCAACCGTTTATATTATTAGAACAGTTAGTTCCTTTAATAAATTGCTGATGAAAAAAGGTTAAAAAAAGTATTTCAATTATTTAGGTGATAAGTGGTAATAGGTCGAAGATAAATAGGTTGGTAAAATTGAAATCTATCCAGTGTTTGAGTCATCGCTTATAGGGAAAGAGTTTGGAACTTTCTTTGTAGTGGAAGATATAGTGGAATATTGTGGATGATATCCATAATGAATAATAAGACTGGTTGCTACACCATTATCAATTTCAATCAAATACAGTCAAAAACGGTAATATACACATTTTGTTTGAGATTGATAATGGTGTAACAACCGAAACTAGTATCTCAATGTTTTCAATAAACGTGGTTGTGACAACTTCTTGTCTTATCATCCATTAAAGAGTTTGAACCCGGGGATCCTTCCTTAATATGCCTCTGTTTGTTAGACAGGCCTAATTCACATCGAATTTCGTAATTTTAATTTATCAACTGTAAACCTTGTATGCAAGATTAAACCGACTTGATTGACTATGAACCCTAGACTCATAACTCAAAGTATTAAGGAGGTGTCCTATCTCAATAATAACGATATATATATTGCTATCCCGTGCCCAAGGGGCCCATGGGTCTTCTGAAAAGAAATTTGAAGAATAACCACTCTAAAACCGCGTTTTAAAACATTAAACATTAATCCTTCCACTCTAACCACAATTAAGGGTCAAAGTGAATTATATCTAATGCTTGATTGACTCGCCAATGAGGGGGGACCCAGGGATTTCCCCTTAGCTACCCTCTTGAATAGGTATAGTAGGTATGAAAGGTGATAGATATTGTATAATAAGTCAGCTTCCGTGATAAATATAATTTTTCTATAGTATTTTGAAACTTAGCTAAAAAACTATTTCCCTCCAATCAGAATCAAAACTCACTGACTCACGTCTATCAACATAACCGTAGTCCATATGAACTCAGCTCTAATAATCAGCTTGAGGTAAAATAAATCAATCAAAAATTTTCAAGTTTGAGTATCACTTATGACATTTTCAAACTTTGATGTGATAGTTATAGGTATTAGTAGGCCTGACATAGGTAATAATTTGTAATAAGTATTATTATTATTATTATTATCCTTTTTTTTTTTTGGAGGATGAAGACCTGTGCGTGGGCAATGAATTGGATGATGGTGATTGATGGGTATGCTAAAGTAGAATTAAAACCAGAAGCGTATTGGAAAGTCGGCGAGGACTATAGTCTTTGGGGGCTATTGCCGGTTCGGCAATACGCTTCTGGTTTTAATTCGAGATTAATATAGGTGATAATATTGTTACGGGTTCTAATAGCTAAAATAAGGCTGGCACCACTAATGTTCACACTTGCACTTTATTTACACAAATTAATTGTAAGTTCAAATAATTAAATAAAAACAGATCATCAAATGACAAGCTAATACTTATTTTCAGTAATTATTTACAAGAATTAATGAATAAGTAATTACAGGCTTAACAATAATAAAAGAAACAAGAGTCCAATAAACTGTACAATAATTCAGAAAGAAATTATAAAAAAAGCAACTAATCACTTACAAAAACACAGTCCAATTCGTTATTTGACAGTCCCAAATAATATCACTTAACACAACGTCTTTAAACTATTAGTAAGCTGCATAAACAGTAAACACTTTCTTGTCTCTGGACACTGTCTAAAGACTGAATAAAGCACTGTTTACTCTACTGGCACTGGATTGTCTCTCTCACGAGATCTGTAATACAATCTGTCATGCAGGTTTGTAAAACTAACTGTCACGCAAGCTTTTGTAAGACTCAACTCAATGGTTCATGTGAGCTCTTTTATATACGAGATAGTTGTCATAATTCCAAGAACTGGAATCACCAGACGCTTCGAGAAGGCCATGAAACATGATCTCGATTGTTCAAGAAGAATGTAGAATTGACGAGAAGATCAATTGAGTGAGGGAGTTGCAGACTTGAAGAAGAAGTAAGAGTGACAAAGACATCTAATGAGAGAGAATGAGAAAAATCAGATTGCCTGCTGCATCTGTCCATGAAAACAATGGAATGATATAAATAGAACAAGTGCGTGATTAACTGCTTGTTTGCTTTCGTAACACGATGTATAATAGGCGTCAAAATTATGTTATTACCAGTTAGTTTGGATGTGTAAATTAAGGAGATGAATCTAGTTTTCCAATAATATTTCGAAACTTGAGCTGAAACGTTATTTCCCTCCAATTATAATAAGGTGATAATATAGGTAATAATATATATAATAGGTGATAGACATTATATAACCAACTAGTTCCTGTGATAAATGACGGAGATTCTAATTTTTAATACTAATTCAAAACTTAGGCTAAAAAAATATTTCCCTCTTAGAATCGGAACACGCGGGCTCAAATCCATCAAACACAACAGTAGTTATGTAAACACAGCTTCAATAATCTCTTGAATCTCGTTTAATTTTGAGAGGTAATCTTGGCAATCTCATTGTTTATGCATGAGCCTCAAGTGAGATCAAGATCGTCGCTATATCTTGCGCTGTTGATCCGCTTTTGCAATGCTGAAGTGTTGACAAAGGTGAAGACAGTTGTAATACCTTGAAATTTGCAGCGCAAACTGATTTGAGGAGGCGTGAGGACTGTGAGGTAACTGAGGAAGACGTTTGCAGAACTCAGCGCTTATCTAAGACTAATCTGCTGCTGATTTGCTGAGCCTAAGTCCAAAATCTAGCGTGAATTGCTGTTATCATTCATGGATTGATGATTATTTTGGATTACAGCGTGACAGGATTGTAATTTCCTATTCGGTACCACTTATCATTGCTGTATAACATATACAGTTTATTAATTTGTATAGTATATCATACAGATATTTATTAGTATCTACAGATATTATTTGTGCTAGAGCAGTTAAAAAAATTTTGTAACAATTTAATCAACAAAGGTTCTATTAGGTTATTATTAATATATTTATGTTGATAGTAATAAATCATTTTAGTAGAGTGGAAAATAAATAAAATTTTCAGTGAGTATAGTTCATTGAAATAAAAATAATTAAAATTTATTATACAAAGTAAAATTATTATAAGCTTGAATATATTTTTGTTGACAATGATGAATAATGATAGTGGAATGCAAGGGAAAAATTCAATACCGTATAATATTAGATTTAAATAAAAAATGATCAAAACTATACAAAAAAATACAAGTTCGTACCTGTAGGTCCAACTCATCAATCACCATAATCCAACTCATTACCCACGCACAGGTTTCAGACCTATGTGGGCTTCATCCTCAGAAAAAAAATTAGGATAGAATATTTTTTTGACAATAAGAGTAGAACAATGAAATTCAAATTGTGAAGAAAAATTTTATTATATAAGTAACCTGCTTCTAAATAGAAGCTACCTGAAGTTTAACAAAATAAAATTCCAATAGATTTTCTAAGAATATTTAGTTATTTACTCATTCATTACAAGAACACAAGAAAACATAGGCCTACAACAGGTACTGTTGTAGGCCTATGTTTTACAAATCACTGTATAACGGCTTCATTTATAAATGTTTACCTAAAAAATCCAAATTTCAGTTCATATTCAAGTTTAACTAGAAATACAAAGACTTAAAAAAAATTCCCTTCTAAGCTAACGGTGGGAATTTAACTAGAAAATGGTGGTGGTGGGTGGTCACATTTTGAGCATTCTTATTGATGGATAATTTCTACTTTTTAAGATTGGAGGTAAATACTAAGAGCTGGAAATGCATAGTAATTCTTTTTTGGGTACAAGGGTTAATTTCTAGGAGGTATCAAAAATTTCAAACTTTTCAGTCATTGTTTCTTCTAGTTTTTATCATCAATGAAACAGTAAACAATAAAAATTGAGTCGAACGCTCTATTTCGAAAATATCATCTTCTTTTTAGTGTTGTTTCTTTTAGTTTTTATCATCAATGAAACATTAAACAATAAAAATTGAGTCGAAAACTCTTTTTCAAAAATATCATCCTCTTTTTAGTGAGGAGTGTTGTGCGAGTGAAGGCTACTGTTCACAGAACGACTGCTTGATTATGAAAATCATAGTTTTATGTAAACCATAAGGTAATAAGAATTAGTAAAGTAGTAGAATAGGTGCAGCTTCCATAGAATGGAGTCTTTCATCAGGTAGGTAGTCGACCATTTCTGGACAAGTAGGGTACCGGTAGTGGAGAGCATCTCAAGGGGACTCCCTCCCTCCTAACCATCCCCCACCCCTACCGAGAAGGCTAAATGGTGCGGAATATATGGCCACATCGCGGCAGGTTGGACGTCCGTTTCGCGACTTGTATAGAAGCGACACCAAAGTTTTGAGTCCAGTTGGGTAATATCCCCTTCACTTAGCATCACGAGCCATTTGGCGCACTTAATTAGTGTAATTTAGTGGTCGACGGGGCTTATGGTCGCCAAAGCACTGGACTTGCAAGTTCGAGAGACGACGATAATGCCTCAGGCTTCAAGCACACGAAGCACAGGTCCAGCATGTAAGTGCTTGGCTAGCACTCTAAAAACATTTCATAGTCAACCATTCATCAACCACCAAGGTGCACAGAACGGTAGAGGAGGATAATGGGAAGGGGGAAGAGAGAAGAAAGATAAGTAGGAGGAAGATGAGAAAGAGGAGTTGAAGGGTATGGTGGGGGTGTGTGAGGCGGGAGGAGGATGACGAGGATGAGGAGGAGAAGGAGGAGGAGGAGAAGCAAAAGAAGACAAACAGATCCATACTGGAAAAAATATGCAATAAAAAAACGTTTTGTAACAAAAGCATCAAATGGTGCATAACAGAAAAACGTCATGTAACAGAAAACGTTAAATGATGAGAAACTTTATATAACAAAAAAAGAAAACGCTATGTAGTTAAAAACCATCATGGAAAAAGACACTTAACAAAAACAGAAAGCGTAACATAACAAGAGTATTTATTCAACGGAAATTTGTTACATTTAAAAACATGGAATGTTTCATAGTAATAAAAGTTACACAACAAGAACATAAAACGTTTCAGAACAATAAAAGTTATGTAGAAAGAACAAAGAAAGTCGCGTGAAAAAACAGAGAACATTACAACATAATTAATAAATAAAATGTAACAAAACGAGAATCTTTCTTTAACGCAAAAACATTATGTAGCCTAATGAAAAAAATTAGTGTAAAAGAAAAACTGCTACATAATAAAAAGACCATGTAGCAAAATTGCAAACCGTTATGTAACAAAATCAAGAATTTTTACATAGTGCAAAAGACGTTATGTGACACAAAAACGTTATGTAATGCAAAAAACGTTATATAATGGAATAAACTTTATGTATCACAAAAGCAAAATGGAACAAAAGCCAGAAAACTTTATGTAACGCATAAAATGCTGCATGTTATGCATTACTAGAAACGTTAGAAAATGAAAAAAACTGTTATGTAGCAAAATCAGAATACGTTTTGTATAAAAAAAAGAGCAAGTAATGCAATAAAGAACTTCATATTTCACAAAATAATAAAAACAGACAACTGTATATAATCTTCAAAAAATGTTATGTTAGGCAAAATAATAAAATAAAAAACTTTATGTAATGCAAAAACGTTATGTAATACAAAAACGTTATGTAATACAAAAACGTTTATGAATAAAACATATTTTAAAACAAAAAAGAAACCGACTTCAGTGAAATGATTAAATACTCACGTACTAAAAAGTTTAAAATAAAGTATTTACTTTAAACTGAGAAAATTTTAAATTTCATACAAGTAATCTTTTGAAGTCGGCGCCAAATATTTTATGTAGTTGATAAGAAATTCTATCTAATATCAAAACTAACAATGTATTTTTTTGGAGGATGAAGCCCACATAGGTCTGAGACCTTTGCATGGGTAATGAATTGGATGATGGAGATTGTTGAGTTGGACCTACAGTTTTAGGTGGGTTCCGAACCACCGGGAAGTGATTGATAAGAGATTCTATCTAATATCAAAACTAACACTGTATTCCAATTAAATATGTGATTTACACTCACTTTTACTGAAATACATAGTAATTGATAAGAAATTCGATCTCATATCAAAACTAACACTGTATTTCAATTAAATGTGATTTACACTCACTTTTACTGAAAAACAGTGTCAGTTTTGATATTAGATTGTTCAATTATTTCGTCATGGAAAACATCACAGAGTAATTCTGTTATATTTTAGAAGTTTATGGGAAATTTGGCGCCGACTTCAAAAGATTACTTGTATGAAATTTAAAATTTTCTCAGTTTAAAGTAAATACTTTATTTTAAACTTTTTAGTACGTGAGTATTTAATCATTTCACTGAAGTCGGTTTCTTTTTTTGTTTTAAAATATGTTTTATTTTAAGCTTTTTAGTTGAATTTTCAAACTTTGAAAACATGAGAAATTTCTTAAAGCCTACATTATGAAATATTTATCGAATTAGGAAGCCAATAATTAATTTATAACATGGAAAGTTAAGTAACTAAAAATCCACTTATAAGAAAAGATAAACTAAGGAAAATTCTACAACGTTTTATTTAATGTGGAATATTGTATTTCGGAAAATTATAATAGCGAAAGTCTTCTTAAAAGTGAAATGGCTTTTGATTCATTTTGATGTGGTCCCTTTCAGAATATACCTACACTGAAATAGTAGGCCTATATTACGTTACAAGTGTGGAAAATATTGTGCTTACTGAAAATATGATAAGTAAACGCAGGAGATGAAGTTGAGTGCGGTATATCATACGAGTATGGTAAACATCTTCCCGGATGAGTTATGTACAATATTTTTTGTGATATTAGTCATATATATTTTTTAATATAAAAAACATAAACTTTGAGCTAGTACAAAAGGATCATTAAACATAACCTCAAACTAGCCTATTGCACGCACATGTACGATAATGGCGAATAAATATTCTTAATATATCACAGCAGGGAAACTAAAAATACTTCTGAGATCAGCTGTTTTTCCAAATTCTCCAACTTATGATTGAAACTAAATAACCTTATTCCTATGACTCAATATGAATCAACTATTCCTATGAATCAACTAAATTATTTACAATATTCATATGAACATATGGACAGAAATATTATATTCTTCTTATTCTCGAAGTTCACGTGATTGGTCAAAACGGGACATTACAGGCTTGTTTCACACTAAACCAGCTTTGGGTAACTGATGTCGTTTACCCGGCATAATTGATTAATTGCATTGCATCATATGATTTCGAAAATCGTCTAGATGTAAAGCGCTCCATATGATACAATGATTTGCCTGGTAAACGACACCGGTTATCCGATTGGCGGTTATGTGTGGAACTATCCTATTCAAACTTGATTGAAATGAAGACATCGAAGAATGCTCCTTTTTGTTTAATATTGGGCTAAGTATTGGGCCGATCCTTGCGAAACTTGGATGGGACCACCGCTGAGCGATGCTCTTTCATTTAAAAAAAAATTCATCGAAATCGGTTCGATATTGTTCAAATGATTGATGTACAAACATAAAAAAAAAAAAACAGGTCGAATATAGTAACCTTGTTGTTTTTGGAAGTCGGTTAAAAAAAAGATGAAATTTTTATAAATGAGATAGATAATGTTGTATATATTATTCTAAGATATAGTTATAAGACTTATTAGTTGAGAACTAAGAAGGGATAGGGTGATATACGGAAGAATAACAAGAGTATATTATATAAAAAGTTACATGAAGTTTAGAAATATGGAGAGGAACTGGTAGGTAGATGAGGAGGGATTGTAGGACAAAAAAAGTAGGAAGAATAGGAAAATCAGACAAGGATGAAATGACGAAAAAGAGACAAGGATAACAAGAAATAGAAGAAGGGCAAATACAACTAAACACCAAATTGTCATCGATGAGTGAAGGACAAGAAAATGAGGAAGGATAGGAAGATGAGAAACAAACAAGGATAGAATGACGAAAAAGAGATAAGGATGACAAGAAGAGAAGGAAGACGAAGACAACTGAACACCAAATTGAAAACAATGAGTGAAGGATAAGAAAATAAGGAAGGCCGATGAAAAACAAACAAGGATAGAATGACGAAAAAGAGACAAGGATAACAAGAATAGAAGGAGGACAGAGACAACTGAACACCAAAATGACAACAAGGATGCTGGAAACAACTTGGACCAAGAGTAGTAGTCTCCTTGACCACACCCATCCATTCTGCATCTCCAACATCTCCGGACTACAATTATCACGGACAAGAATCGTCTCTAACTGTGCGATCGTGTGCTCATCAACGACCTCTTAGCACCGTTAATTGCCATCAATCCATTCCCATAATATGCCTATGCCCTTTGCCCTCTGCCCTTTGCCCTATGCCCGATGCCCTCGTGCTAGTCTACATCTGGCAGACTAACGGCCACTTGCAAAATAATATCCTGGAAACTATTTCACGCTCTGTTTAACGTTCTGGTCTCCTGAATGGAGTCGGTCATTATATCGTTGTTCCATCTCAGACAAGTTTCTGTGTCTAATGGAGTAAAGCAGCAACTGATGGCTAAGATCAAGCCTGCCTCGACGTTACAGATAAGTTGGGGATGGTGGATGTGATGCTGTGGTCAGCTGTTACTAGAACGACTAGTAGTACGGTGCAATAAGACCTAAACCTCAACATCCGAAGTAAAAGTTTCCCTCCACCTGCAAATTGATTCACAGCGTCGGGTTTAGGGGGGAGGGGTGGTTAAGTGGGTGAATTTGTAGTTTTTATCAGTTTTTCTCAAATATTCAGAAAACTATGTGGTTCAGCTAAAACCGTGTCCTATACAAAAATAATCTACATTAAATTTCGAACAAAATTGGTCTTGCATAATCTTGCTAAAGTGAACGGTTTCAGAGTTACGGAGGGTGTGACAGTAGGAAATTTTCGAATTTTTCAGATTTTTTGAAAAAATATCACATTACCGCTATGAAAACTAATTTTTTATGCAGGATTGTGTATTATAAATGCAAATTGCAATTTTGGTGGCCAGTGGTTACCAGTGATACGTCCTTGAAGAAATGACAACCTCAACACCCTCTCAAGGGGTGCTACTTTCAAAGGGAAAAGAGGCTTCCACAGGACTAGTAGCCCAGTCAAATTAGACAAAAATATGGTCATCGAAAGGATCAATTGATAGAGGAATGTGTTTTTTCGCCAATCGCTTCCTCTTACCTTGGCTAATAACATACCAAAAGTCCCCAAGCTTTGGGGGGGGGGGGGGTGAGACCCAATTAAAGGTTGAAGGGAAGAATCGAAAGGTTCAAATTTTTAATTTTTTGCTTATAAATCAGTAAAGATAATTCAAAATGAGTTTTTGTTCCTAAGAAAGTTAAAGGGGACAGAATTCTGTACAATAATGATCCTATGCATTTATTTTGTAGAACTGACCCTCCGTAACTCTGGAACCGTTCACTTTAGCAAGATTATGCAAAGACCAATTTTGTTCGAAATTTAATGTAGATTATTTTTTTATAGGACACGGTTTTAGCTAAACCACATAGTTTTCTAAATATTTGAGAAAAACTGATAAAAACTACAAATTCACCCACTTAACAAACTCCCCCCTAAACCCGACGCTGAAAATGGTGTAGATTTTTACCAAACAATATATTGACCCAATAGATCAATTTGCAGCTGGAGGAAAAGTTTTACTTTGGATGTTGAGGTTAGGAGTCCTGGATTGAAGGATCCACGATTTTAATCGTTCTGGATAGAATAATCACAGAAATATTTTTTTTTCAACTTAGATTCGTGAAAATAATTCAAAGTTGTGAATGGAAATTACCTTGAAAAGTTCTCTAACCTTAAAATTCGATTACTACTCATGAATAATACTAGTAGTTCTGTGAACAGTAGACCTCATGCACAAGAGTAAGGGTGCTTGCACAGAGAAACATACTCGATGTCCTCAATATTGTTATTTGAAATCACAACTAATCCACAAGATATTCCCAATTACATTACCCCCAAAATTGCATAAACAGATTTAAATTCACACAACATTTTTCTGTTAATACTCAAATTTAGTCTTTTGATATAAATTTTACTGTTTTGATAATATTTAAATGTTAGCAATTTCGAAGCTTTTTCGGTTGGAACATTTGTTAAGTGAGTAGAACGACAATGATAATAACCATCCCATAATTAAACAGTATCAACAGACCTTGATTCAATTTGCATTGACTATTTTCCACTAAAAGTCACTCTTTATCACTTTATCACATCAACAAAAGAAAGTCGCGTGAAAGAACAGAGAACATTGCAATATAATTGATAAATAAAATGAACAAAACGAGAATCTTTCTTTAACGCGAAAAACATTATGTAGCCTAATGCAAAAAATTTGTGTAAAAGAAAACTTGCTACATAATAAAAAGGTCATGTAGCAGACCTTTCTATTTTACAGACGGCTGATTGCTCAAATCAGATGAGATTTCATATGTTATGAATCAATTTATAGGACAAAATTAATTAAACTTGTATAATTAATTATCATTCAGTTTAATCACTTGTACTACTACCTTAATCACTTGCATTATATTTAATGGAAATTCAAGAAATAATTTGTTTCTCTCAAACAAATATGTTACTTTTATAAATGATAACCATGAGCCGTAGCTGGTATCTGTTCAGATAGAGATAAGCTGCGTTCTCGTAGGACTTGTTTGTAACGGTGACCGATTAGATTGGCCAGCAATAAAGACACTGTTCTCTGCTGTAAAATCACTTCCCGGTGGTTCGGAGCCCACCTAAAACTGTAAGTCCAACTCATCAATCGCTATCATCCAACTCACTACCCACGCACAGGTCTCAGACCTATGTGGACTTCATCATCAAAAAAAAAATTTACTATAAAGGCACAACCAGATGAATCAGAGGCCCCGAAGGCTATCTTCAGATCTGATTCCAATTGAATATGATGGAAGAGCTCATTTAAAAGATCATGTTTCCTATAGAAGGCCTGAATGCCTTTCCTTTAAAATATCCTTTAAATCCAAGTGAACTTCGAAAATCTACACACGTTTAGCCATAAATGCGTTACAAACAGACAGACAGGCAAATGCAAAACGGTTGACTTGAAACAGAGACCTCTTTCATCCAATTATTTATTTAGTTTATTGTTTTGTAAAATACCTTTTTGGCAAAAATGAAAATATATTCATTCATTCATTCGTTGAAGAACAGCCAATTAAAATTGCGTTAGTCCATGATAGCCCATTGTTATTTCCTTTGGTTCTGCTACTTCTTCAACCATTTTCTCATTCACCACCCGTTATCATTTCTCTTCTTTCATACATTTTTTATATTCTCTTTCCTCTCTTTCATCCAGAAAAACACTCTTCTTGAACCTGCTATCTGAAGTTGAGGACAGTTTGAAGGATAAACTCAAATATGGTGTTTCACCTGAATTGGAAGGGAGGGGGAAGAAATGAAGTTTATAAAAAAGAGAAATGATAAAAGGGTGAAAAAATGTAGGATTAATTGATTAATAGTTCAAACCTTCCTTTTCTTTCTTCTTCTTCTTCTTCTTTTTCTTCCTCCCACCCTTATATGTAAAACTTCCCCTAGTACGTGGGCAACTATAGTTGGTAGGATCTTTCAACTCCACACACATATTTAGAAATTGAGAGATATGCCTTTCAATATTTTTTTATATTTTATTTTAAAATTTCTGTTTTTGTATGTTTATGTATGGGTAGTTTTTGTGTGATTAAATAAAATTGAGTGAATAAATAACTTCAGGTAGATCAAGATTTGAATAGTTTGAAGCTCAAAATTATTTTCTTTTATTGAGAACAAAGATTTACTTGACTTTGAATGAATCTTGAGTAGAATATGATAATCCCATCTTTTAATCAATCGTTCATGAAAATATTATTGATCCGTCTGGCATTCATTCAATATAAATAAGAACAGTTTTAATTCTTCCGTTACCTTGATTGATACACACTACACTAGGCAGCAGTTTTAATAATAACAGGGATGCGCGATAACTGCAGCAGCAGAGTGTAGTGAAGGAGTAATTGAAAATTACAACTTGGTGACTAAGGGGGCGTTATGCCCGTTTTAATGTTTACACGTAGGTGGAGCAAAGAGCTGCGTCCCCCGGAAATGGCGCGAATCGCTCCTATTGGTCCGCGCAGAAATTGCGTCGATCGGGAGTCCGCCCCCCAGCTGTCAGTTATTTCCCCCCCCCCCTACCCCCTTCAACGGACCCCCTGAGATCCCCCACAGTACCCCCCTTCATCGTACTCTACGTGAATCACTTTTGACTGGGACCTTTCCCACTACTTTCCAGGATGACCAAGTAATCTACTTCCGGTTCTATCGATTAAAAGTTTTATTTCCGGTTGTTTTAGTGATATTGTTGTGATTTCTCTGTCCTCATGAATCCTAAAATTTATATACGCTCTCTCTAAACTGATACTGTATTTATTTATTTATCTTATTCATTTTTTTTTTCTTCGAATAGCTCTTTTAGAGAGCACGCTTAATCAACTTCTTCACCCATGCTTCTTTTATTCGTTTATGTATTAATTTTCTATTTAGTTATTGATGCAGTCAAAATACAACTCATTGCATAGAAACAGGCTTACAGCCCAGAACTGACTCTATTACTAACTTTTAAACAAGAGCCCACATATTTGTAAACGTGGGTTATGTGAGTTTGACTTTACATTAAAATATAACTTGAATCTTCTGGAAAACACATTTTCCAAGTTCAATTCAAGCGATGAAGCACTTTGATTCTACTTAGTACTCTCCAAGATATTTCAGATTTTTTTTTAAATTGAATTACTGGAATGTAGACTTCATTATCTTTTTTTTCGGAGGATGAAGCCCACATAGGTCTGATACCTGTGCGTGGGTAATGAATGATGGTGATTGATGAGTTGGACCTACAGGTGGGTCAACATTTGCGTCACTTATCAAAGTTTATTCATAAAATTCTGTTTTGAGGTATGCCTATTTCAAATTACCAATAGAGATTTAATTCCTCACAAGTTTTTCATGTATATATTGCAGTGTCTTAATTTCACAGACGATGAAGGATAACTTTCCTCCATTCTTAAGAGTTGCATAGATAGGTATTTGACCAAGTATTAAAGAGATATATCATATGATATTATCATTCCTTTATCATGGTTTAATAGGGTTTTCCGTGGTTCCATGATTTCATGTCATTGTTCATGGTTTTATCATTGTATTATATTTTTCAATTGTAGAAACAATCGTATCAGACAATGTTCCTCCCAATATTTTTTTTTAATAATAGGAATAATGCATGAGTTCCATTGTCTCTGACTAGACCTAGATGATGTAATACTCAATCTCTATTTGCGAATGCATAAAAAGTTAACATTTTCATGGATGAGCAAAACAAAAATTTTGAAAGATATAATAAATAGTTTTAACACGTACCACCTACAATATAACATGTTTACTTTTCATTCAATTTGAGTCCATCAAAATATCTCAACAGTGTAAGAGTAGAAGATGCAATCATGATTTGATTTCATCTATGAAATTTCACAAAATATGTCCTTTATTATTTTCATTACATAGATATTTCTTACACGTTCCTTCCCAACTAAAATTTACAATAAGACGTGTAACAACAATTTTAAAATTTCACAAAATGTGATCTATTACAAAAATATTTCTCACACGTCCCTTGCAAACTAAAATCTCCAATAAGAAGTGTAACAAACATTCCAGATTTAAAATTTAGAAAATAATACAGCATTGAGTTGAAATCCTGTTGGTTATTTACGTTTAGTCGAAGTGGATAAACATATAAATGACTTCAATTCAACTATTCTCCTATCTTCTCTTTCTAGGTCACAGAAACCCAACATGAAGACTTTAAATGCGCTCCTTTAGATAATAATCAAATTTTCAAAGGCACAGGTAATCATAGCAAGCTTCACCACCTGAATCCCATTTTACTCATTCTAAAATGGTTCCAGATTTCCGAAGGATTACACAAAGATTATGAAAAAATTCAGTATCCAATTCACACTCAACTGTTATTAGAACACTTTGGTCGTTTTAAAAGAACATATACAACTTTTTAATATTCCCCGCCATATTCTTCCAAACCACCACGAGTTCAGATCTCGAACAATATCCTGATTAATAAAAGGGTTATTAAACGTGAACGTTGCCTTTTGATGGTGAACCGACAAAAGAATCAAATAAGGCCGAGCCTTATTATATGCATCCCATTTTCTACACACAGCGTATATCTATACATTATATTCTATCTTACATCTAATCAGCTTATATGTATATCTATAGCTTCGTAAATTCATTTCTTCTAATCTCGCATTTTCGCACCCTCTAAATGACCTTCCCTTATGAGTTTCCCGCCTTCTTTTCAGATGAAACGGTAATTGTATTGCTCATGAAGAGTCTATTCTCAACGTGGTCTGTGTATTTTTCAGTTCGTTATCTCCTGTGCAAAAGGGTCGTATTTGTGAATGATCTTAAGCTCTGATATGATGCTCTTTACAGATAGGGAAAGTCGTTAGAAAGTCTGAGGTATCAGCCTCAATCATCAAGCTAATAACATTGCGTAGTACGTTCTTGTTCTTCCTGGGATCAATTTTAGTGCTTTTATGATACCTGGGTTGAATTTGACTCAGCGTAAGCATTTTAATCTTTTTTTTTATCACAAGTATACAGGCTTCACTACAGTAATACAATGTGTCATGTATATATAAAATATCCAAACCAACATAATTTTAGAAGTTGGTTCATTAATATGTAAACATATCTATTGTTGATCACACCAAGGTGAATGAAAACTGACTTGCTATTTAGTAATCAATGCTTACTAATGTAATCTTTAAATCTGACTTGTTATTGATTTAGTAATCAATGCTTACTAATGAATTAGTAATGTAATCATTTTCAACTGATACAATAACAATGTTTTGTAAACTGAGTTAGGTTTGGCCAGGAAGAATTCAAGGCTGAGTTTCTGGCTTCAATATAAATACCGATTGAAATTACTAAGAGCCAGAGATTCTTTTGAGGTACCAGTGTGAGTACCACTTGTGTGCTTAAGGCTGTTAGAGTTCAGGATTGTTTCTCGAAAAATACAAGACTGTTACAGTCCGGACAGTTTAAAACTTGTATTTTAGAGGTTCAGTCCAAATCTTTGACAGAGTTAAGTACACAAGGAATAATACGTAGGAGTGTTACTCATACGTTGGGGCCAGAGCCAGAATTTGGGATTTCGTGGCCAAATTGAGCGAGGATACATATTTTCAAAGGTAAATTCTTTTTATAAAGAACTTAAGATCTTATAATGAAAACACCACAAAGTTCTTGCTAATCTCGCAAAAGAAAAGCGAAGACAATTCATATTTTGTTTTATTCCCCCATATAAACTTGTTTGTATTTAAATTAGGATTATTATGGAATATTAATACATAGCTATTAATAATTGAAGATTGTTGTGTTTTTTATATAAAAAAAAATATATTGAGTTGAGGTATAAAAATAAAATGAGTTTGTTTTATTGAAAACTCGAAAATCAATTGAGTAACTTACCATTACATAATTGGTGGCTACCATTACAAATGAATTTGGAACTCACATTCTCAAATGAGTTCTAATGATAATTATTTTTTATCAGTAATAATGTGAAAATGAGACAGAGTCTATATGGCGAATTTAAAAAAGTTTCATTCTTCATTATTTTTAAAAAGAATTATTTGTTCAGGTTAAGGGGTAAACTTTTTACTAAATACTAATGCTTGACTGACTATCTATGTTTATTAAAAAGTTTCCCGCCCAGGTTTTTCAGGGGTGGCGTTGAATTTGTGTTTTCATACAAGCATGAAATTACTTTGAGTTATGTGATTTGAAAATAGTAAATCTCTTTCTTTCTTTCATTCATCATGGGTTCTCGAGAACTACTCGGCCAAAAAAGTTGAAATAAGTTTTTAATAGTTGATAAGTTTTTATGATAAAAAATTTAAAATTAAAACTGGATCTATACCAGAAAACTTTATACCAATTATTGACCGATTCATTTGATATAGTTTCTCCAAAAAAATTGACCCAAAAATTTAAATTTGATACAAATGTTCTGTTGAGGAACTCATCCTTGAGGCGAACTGATTTAAGGGTTCGATATATTTTCGAAGATACACCAAAAAAAGATACTTTTGTAAATCATGTGACGTTATTCAGCGTTTATGCTAAAAATAAAGTTGACTATCATCAATAAAGTTGAAAAAAATTAAAAAATTAAGTTGGTTTGCAAACCACTTGGCTTACAAAGCTTTGTATCTCTCCCAGGGGTTCAGGGGGCAAAGTCCTCTTGCTGGGTGCTTGAGGCGAGCGAAGTGAGCTCTCTGTCCAGTAGTCAATAATGTTTATAATAATAACACTATTATTAGGTATAAATAATAATGAATAAAGACAAGAAAAATGAATAATCATGGAAGTAGAAAGAGTGTATTAAATAGGCAAGACCTATTATACTACCTACTTGAAAAAAACTGATTGTGAAGCATTAATCAAATGATATTTAGACACCTTGGATTTCCAGATAATTAGATTTCTTTAAAGATCCGTTTGAGTGGAAACCATGAGTAGTTTTGTAACAATAAATATTTATTATTATTATTATTATTATTATTAGATGTTATCAAATGAGAGAACTACTACCTCAAAAAACGAAGCGTACAGTGTATTGTAGTCTGATTGAATCCCAAATAAGGTATGGAATAACTGTCTATGGCAGCGCACCAAATTACATTTTAAACCCAATAATAAACGTGATAGACAGAATCAAACGTATTTTCTTCCAAGGCACAGATATTCACACATTAAATATAGTCAACTTCAAAAATCTATACAAATACATAATATTAATCAGATACTACTTTGAAAGCCGATACTGTAATACAAACGAAAACAGATACAACACAAGACACACACATTATAGAATACCAGATTATTATACAGAAATAGGGAAAGCAGTACCAGAATACTTTGTACCACAAATCCTGAACAGTATCCCTAACCATCTTAAAAACCTACAAACATATTCCGTAGTAAAACATGAAATCAAAACTTATTATATTACTGAGCAAGGATAACATATTCAACACAGAGGAATAGGATATTGATTATTCATCACATAAAATCCATAATAAAAACCTGATTAAATTTAAAACTTAGCAAATCACCTCAATACAAGCTAAACTTAGCTTCTGGGGTTGCCACCACTAGAATTATTATCATAATAACTATTTATATATTGAATTTTGTTAAATTGTTGTATATTATTTATTAATTGCATGTACTGTTATTTACATTCAATAAAGCTTATAAAAAAAAAAATTATTATTATTAATATTATCATTATTATTATTATTATTATTATTATTATTATTATTATTATTATTATTATCATTATTATTATTATTATTATTATTATTATTATTATTATTATTATTATTATTATTATTATTTATTGTGACAAAATTACAATGGATGTGAAGGCGCAACAGACTCAAGTCCAAAACAGCTCTCTCCACAAATTTTAAATATAGGCTATTATGTTATATCGTCCAAAACATTGAGGTTGATTTTAACACTGTAAATTTAGATTCACCAAAATACTCCACTCGAAAAATAATAAAATGATTCCTTTTTACTTGAAGGCAACCAATTTGAAGGTTCACTCAAAACGAAACACTGAAAACAGTAAATAAGTATATACTTTAGTTCATCGAATTACTATGACTATGATATATCTGGTTCTCATATTATGTTTTGTTTGAATCGGAATATTGGACATAAAATTTCCCAAAAATAACAAATTGTTCAGTTTTGTCGTTGTTTAGAATTCTCCTTTGATTAATCTTTTTGTGTTAATGATGGTGCTATTGTGGTAGTTATCTAGAATAAATAAAACTCATGTTGTCAAAACAATTTCAATTATTAAAACAAACTGAATCATCTTCTTTGAGTGCTCACTAGAAGCATTCAGGTTTTTATTCTCGAACTTTTTTCCGTTCTTTAGTCTTCTACTGTAGTATTCATATAACTTGGCAGCGTGTAGTAGATGGGAAGTGCTGCATCTGAGCCCAGCTGCTGCTGCCAAGTTATATGAAAACTACAGTTCACCTTTTGCTGCTCATCTCAACACAGAAATCACATCCACTTTTAAAAACTCATACAATATTATCATTTATCATTGGAACTCAACTGTAAAACTCAACTCAATTTTCCTTATCAATTACTTTGAAAAGCGCACTGATTAGATTATGAGATTCTCGGTTCATTGCTGATCGGTTGTGCTATTGACATGGTGATGGCCTGTGGCTGGATAAAAAAAAGAGAAAGATGGAAGATGAATAAGAAAGACCGAACTCTGATCGAGGAGAATGAGAGGATGTAGAAGAATAATCGGAGATAAATATTTTCTGCAAAGGTAGAGTTTGGAGTCGATCTCCTCTTCTGTGCTGTGCTAGTTGTAGTTGTTGTTAGCTTTCATCACTCAAAGCAAAACATGTCAAAGCCAAAGATTAAAATTTCATCAGCCAAGGCCTTTCATCCCCTTTGTTGTGCTACGTCAAGTTTACCTCTCAACCCCCTTAACCACCCCTCCCTACCCTCCTAACCAACCATTCAATCCATCTGCTTCAGCTTGCACCCCTAAACAAAAAGGATCAGATTAATTGAATTCCACGTTCTATTACTTTTAAAAAACTCTACAGAAGTCTCCTCCTCCTCCTCCTCCTCCTCCTCCCCCACTCCTTTACCAATTCCTCCTTCATCTCCTCCTTCCCTTCACCATCCCCTTCTACTGCTTTCCGTATTGAAAATCACAACCTGGAATTGATTAGCGGCTTTCTTCTACGTGTTTTTCTTCTGAACAATCGCCAATGAGCTTCTTTCAGATGCATGAACTGGGCAACAGGTTGATAAGTTATCTTCCAATAAATCTGTAGTCAAATTTTTGAAAAGAAACCAATTTTAAGCTTGAAGCCTATTGAATCTATGAAATATAGTGTGTCTTATATTTATAATATAATATTATAATATGGAGTGTATCTTTACATTCCATTGTAATCTAGTCTAATAAATAAATTGGGCGGCTCCGGTAGTGCAGTTGGTTGGAGTGCTTGTCTGTGATTAGATGAGACTCTGGTTCTTTCTGTGACATTTTTATTTTTTTGACGTTGGCAATTACCGTTAGTGTCCGATGGCATAAAAATGAAATTTATCTTTTTCCGTTTTCTGCAGCCTAGGGTTTCAATCTCATTCAGCCATGGATGTTCCTCATCACTCACCTCATTACCCACGCACAAGTCTCGAGACTCATGGAGGCATCCTCCGCAATAAAAATAAGAATAGATTTTGGAGCCTATATTCACTATAATTATGAATGGTTTGTTGATCTATGTGTTAATTATCTGAAACCTGTAGCTTTATACCATATCAGATGTATACCACCTTTATACCACCTTATAACTCTTAATCAAAACTTTAACTGAAATTTCTATTTGAAAAAAATCAGCCAATTTTATCAAACTTACTTAAAAAAATGACCAAATTTATCAAAACTTCAACTGGAATTTCCATTAGAAAAAAATCAGCCATAGGTTCAAAATCTTATTAATATTTTTATAAAACTCAGAATTGTTCATGTGATTAAAGGACTCGAATATTATTAATATATAAACTATATGAAATTATTTGTTTCTTGTAAGACAAGAATAATTCATTCCTTGAAAAATTCTCAGTTTTGAACAGATTTCATATTGACCTCTTCCTTCAGCATTCTTTCAATTAATCCTTCTTAACCTCTCATCTGACACAGATGAATCATCAAATTTTAATGTTGATTCAGTAATGCATAGATTCGAGACTAAGATATTAACACAAACACACACTCTCAGAGTTCAGTCTTAAGTCTTGAACGTGCACATAATTCCTGCTTAAACAAGCGATTAAACCGGAAGTTATTACAAACGAAGATAGTAATCGGTTGAGTTATGGTCGGCACTCGGACAATATAGGCCTCAACCCTCTTCTTGCAGCGGCTATAGAGAGTACAGGCAGTGGCTATAGAGAGTATAATATGACTGAGCAAAGACACTGTGAATATCTATGACTGCTGGGGGAAACCTAGAGGAGGATTTCAAAGTTGAACAGAATTGGGCGTGAGGGGGATTATCTTTGTGGGGGGGGGGGAAGACCGAAGATGGAATCTTGTGTAACTTATGAGGTGGAGATATAGAGAGGGGTGTGGGAATGAGTGAGAAAGAGCTACCCAACCCATGAGAAAGCTAGTAAAATGAGGGTCTATGCGCAAATACATCACATCCCTTATTAGCTCAGCCACAATCAAGAAACGGGTGCAAGGCCTGTTAGGAGAAGTAAAGTCGTAAGATCCACTGTCTTATTTGAGCATAAACTTACCATAAGACATGGTATTTCTTGTCTTGTAGGCTGGGAAGACTCTGTTGAACCCAAGAGATCGGTTGTAGATGTATCCAGTAGTCCATGAGAGTGTTTCTTTCTTCAATGTAGTCTCTCTTTTTCAGTAGGGACTTAGAAACAAAAAAAACTTAGTTGAAATTTTATTGATTGATAAGGAATCTTCAATAATCTATTCGATTATTTATAGACAGAATATAAGAGAAGTGAAGTTAATCAAAGTCCAAAACTAGTCTCTTCACAAAAGAGTTGACTATGCTACCTTGTCCAAAACATAGAAGTCAATTTGGAAATTGAAATTTTATATTCACTGAAAGACCACTACAAAGAAATAAAATTGCTTGAAGGCTATTCATTTGATAGTTCATTCGAAATGGAACACTAAAAACAGTTGAAAGTAGTTTATAATATTAACTACTGATGGTAAATTCAACGACTTTCAGCCAATTTCAATAATTGAGAATTTTTTCACTCGTTTCATCTTAATTGAGTAAAAGTATTATTTATTCTCAATTAAAATTGACTGCAAGTCGATGAATTTACCATCAAAATAGAGTTTATAATATTAAATTTTGATGAAAACTTTTGAACCCAAAAATACTGATTTATTTTTATTGCTGGTCATTTCCACTTCAACTTTTGTAGGGTGAACTATTATACGAAATATGCGAGGCTGAACAGCAATCGAGCCCGTGCCCGTAGGAGTATTAGACAGTATTGAATATTTACAATACTCTTACTACCTCATGATATCTTCTGATGTTTCAATTTCTAGCTTGAATATCCATAGAATTTTTTCAGAAAAAATTCATTTTTTATTCAGGGAGGTACATTTTTATGTTTTTATCCTAGAATTCCTATTACATTTTGCAGAAAGGACAAATGGGCGGAAACTCGTTGTTCACCCATATTTTTCCCAAAATGCCGGTTCATTTTCTTTATTGCTGATGACGTCCACATGAGCCCGAGACTTGTGCGTGGGTAATGAGGTAAATGATTACTCATAGATGCCAGACGGAGGAGCGGATTCGAACCCACAACCGCTTAAACGACAAGCAAGCTGAAGTTGCGACGACCCCAACCCTGAACGCATCCATATTAATTACAGCATATTGGCAAATGAGTAATTAGAAAATTTCGTTATTGTGAGGTTTAAATTAGTATTGAACGAATAGGAATTGTTCCAAGTAAGTAAAATGTCTAAATTTGGAATAAAATACAATATTGCACACATGTTTGTTCACACAATAGAATTTTGCTTTATAAACACGGCGCATATAATTTGTTGCTTATTTATGAAATTATAACACAATTAATTTCAAGGAAATCTAGTACATTAATTTAAATATTTAATTCGATTTTTTTGTA
>OX418221.1:48130822-48301862 GCA_948455865.1 Conomelus anceps
GGAGGATAGATGGATGAGAAAAGAAAATAGGAAGGCGAAGAAGAAAAAAGATGATAAATAGTAGTAGGAATAGAATGAAGGTTAGAGAAAGCCGTGAATACATCGAAGAAGGGCCGAAAAGAGATGGAGACCAGCCGGACAGTCACCTCGGTGCTAAGAGGTAACGCCAACTTTATGGCCAGGGATTAAAACAGGGAATGGAGATGCGTTGATAAAGAAGGGAGGCAAGGGAAGAAACGGAGGCTGTGAGTGCTTGTGTTTGTGTATCGCTCCCTACGCATATCCTTCGTGGGAGGGACATTCCTCTGCCCGGCAAAACGGTCTTTCCAATTATTATTGTTGTACTGGACTTCCCCTTCCCCATCATCTTTCCCCCTCTACCACCATCACCTTAACCCCCCCCCCCCCACCCTGGGCCATTTTCACCTAACCTGACCATTTTCCGCGTCTCATTGAAGGGAGTGTATCCCTTACTTTCTCGGGGTACACATAAAGGTTACTTATTACCCTTGGTACTGTCCTGAGCCGTGGTGGTCACTCTATATGTATATATAATATATATATATGTAATAGAAGACACTCCTAAAGCACAAAACACTTACCTCTTAAATCTCAACGCCCTTACCGCGGCAGCAATTCTGTGTGGCATGTATACATGTATACATTTACTCCAGACATGTATACATAATACGTGTTAGGTACTCAGTGATAGCTTTTCTGCTGGGTTCTCTGGGCCCTGCTTATCGCCGCGTAGGTGGCAGTCTGCAGAATCTGCTGTGCTGGTTATTTCCAATTCTCTCTTGACTCTTTCTCTTATTCTCTTCTTTCTTCATCCTCCTTCTTCCTGTGCTTTCCTTCATTATCATCTCTATCTTCATCTTTTTCCTGTCTTGCCTTTCATTTTTTCCATTCAGTTTACGTGGCTTTCGTATTCTTCCGATTTGACCATACTTTGACTTATTTTTATTATTATTATTATTATTATTATTAGACTTCTTATTATTCCAATTCTCTCTTGACTCTTTCTCTTATTACATCTATATTTTCATCTTTTCCCTGTCTTTATTTTTCTGCCTTTATTTTTTCCATTCAGTTTATGTTATGGCGTATATAACTTTCATATTCCTCCCATTTTACTATATTTTGCCTTTTTTTTTTTTTTGACACTGACTATTTATCTTTTACTATTTCTTCTTCATCCTTCTTTTTCCTCCTTGATTTTCTTTCATTTGTCTCTTTTTGACAATCTCTTGATTCTTTTATTCTTTCCCTTCTCGATTTCCTTATTCCTTCCTTCTTATTTATATACATCTCTATTTCTATATATTCCTCAGTCTCTTTTTTTCTATTTTCATTTCTTGTTTTTCTCAACAAGTTATTCATATTCTTTCCATTTTTACTATCTTTTTCGTCTCATTCTCTCCTCTTTTTGCATCTACCTTTCTTTGTGTCTCCTTCTCTATCTTTTTCTTCCTTAATCTCTTGTTCGTTTTTTCTCGTCTTCTTTCTCTGTGTATGTCACATTCTTCCTTTTTATCATCTCTCCATCCTTCAATTTCCTTTTCTCTCCTCATCTATTCCTTTCTTTGTTTTTCACACATAAAATTTATATTTTACCCTTAGTCTGTTCATGAACATTCTTCCTTTTTTATTATTTCTTCATCCTTCAATTTCCTTTTCTCTCTTCATCTATTCCCTTTTTGGTTTGTCTTTCTCTCTACCTCCTTCTGTCGTAATCTAGTTTTATCTGCATTCCTCTCTCAAACTCTCTCTATTCTTTTATCATCTTGTTTTTTTTATTTTTTATCCCCATTTCTCACTTATCCACCCATTTGTGTACTCCATTTTTCTCTCCGCCCCCTTCTTTTTCTTCTTCTTCCCCCTTTTCCTACTCTTCTTTATACTTCTTTGAACTTACGTACATCTTTCTATACTTTCTATACTTTCTATACTTTTTGTGCTTCTTTGACTTCTCTCCTTAAGTTTTCCTCTTTACTTACAGGTTCTCCTCTAGATTCTTCGTTTCCATTATTTTTTCTCAGTTTTTATACCTCTTTTCCCTATTGGCCTTATTGATAAGTCAGAACTTTCTCACACCTTCCCTTTTCTTCCTTCATTCTTTCATTTTTCCGTGTTCCTCTTACAGTATTCAAGCTATATTTTTCTTCCGCCTTCAACTCCATCACTACCTCTCATATACACTCTCTCTCACCCGTCTCTCTCTCTCTCTCATTGTTCGTTAGTTTCATATCCCGTTTTACTGTTTTTGCATATTTCATCTCAACTTATGAGCTTCGCCATGTGCTATCTCAGCAGATGGCTGACTCGATTCATTTGGGTAGAATTGGGGGTAGAAAGGTTATCGAGAGTTCAACTTTGAGAAAGGTCCAATAAGAAGAGTAGTGGGTCACCGGAATAATATTCAATAGTAGCTAGTGTGATGTAGAGGAAGTGTGTATCAATTGACTTGAAAAACTGATGCCAGTGTTCATCGTTTGCTAAACATTACTGTGTTTCCAATGTATAAAGAGTCTATAGATATTCTGTGGGAGCAATAACGGATCAATATTATGCTAAATTGAAAAAACCCCTTGACAGCTTATTGGTTCATGAAATAAATATACAATGAATTATAAGATGATTCAATCAGCTAATTTGGAAAATTCAACCTCAAAAAGAAAAATATGGAAAACAACTACATAACATATTTATCCATTTGTGAAATATATTTCCTACGAAGTCACATGTTGAATTTTGAATCGTTTAGTTGAAAGTGATCGTTAATAGCAATAATTTCGTGATTAGTGTAAAGTATTGATTGGAAATACAAAAAAAACCCAAATTGATAGATATTTTCAATGAAACTAAGAAGAAAATTTACTTGAACATATCAAGTAACAGTGCTCATTTCAAAATATATATTCTATTCGAAATTTTCAGTTCAGTAAATCTATTTTGTAGCTGTTGATTGAATAGAGGCCTTGAGGCTTGTTTCACACATACCCCGCAGATGGGTAAGCAGTGTTGTTTACGCAAACTATAGGGACATTGGATCATATGGAGCGCTTCACACTCACCCCATTTTATGAAATCATATGATACATGGTAATTATGCCGGGTAAGCGATACCGGTTATATTACTGCCAGGTATGTTTGAAAGAAGCCTTGAAGACAGCTATTGAATGATTTACTGAAAAACTGGTGGACCGTGCATGAATCAGATTACCTCTATACTCTAAACTCTAAAGAATTCTGCAGTGGATACAATATAGGTGAAAAATGATACACAACAAAGTGTATATGTGTAATCATTCACCTCATTACCCACGCACAAGTCTTGGACTCATGTGGTCATCATCAGCAATAAAAAAATGTTCTCTTCAACTCAACTCTTCAATCTTCACCTCGCTCAATAATCGCTGGTCAAACTCCTCAATTTGCAATCGTATGACTAATTTCCAACAAAGATCTAGAACGGTGAGGTGGTTTGGACGGATAGTTGAGGACTCAACTGAGGGTTGTTAAGATGAGGAGAGGCCGACTGACGAGGGATGCTGACATGTGTTGAGAGCCGTAGGCAGGTCTCCAGTGTTGTGGTTGGGGGTGGCGAAGTTAGGGCGAATGCAAGAACAGAAATAGAAGACAATCGAGATGCACTCGTCAGTGTAATTGCCACGGCGTCCGTGTGATCTTTCTCTTAATTAATTTGCGTTCGTCTTTGTGATGCATGCTGTTGTAATCATCATCATCATCATCATCATTGGACTAATTGTCATCGTGATGGCGGAACTGAAGGGTGGACAGACTTTTGCGGCTCGCTGGCATCACCTCTTTCTTCATCTCCTTGTTCTCCATCTTCTTCTCCATCATCATCATCATCTTCTTCTTCTATTTATTCTTCGCCTCCTTCTTCTTCCAACTTCATCTTTTTTCTTCCTCTTCTTTCTTTTCTTCTCCTTCTTCTTCTCCTTCTTCTTCTCCTCCATCTTTTTCTTCTTCTTCATTATCATCATCATCATCATCATCATCATCATCATCATCATCATCATCATCATCATCATCATCATTATCATCATCATCATCATCATCATTATTATTATTATCATTCTTTTATTTTTAATGTTTCAACGTTTTTTTTTCATCCTCTTTCTATTCTTCTTATTTTTCTTCTTTTCTTCTTTTTTTCATTTTCTTCATTTTATCTTTCTCCGTCTCCTTCACCTTCTACGTCTTCTTTTTCTTCACTTCTTTTCCTTCTCTTTTTTCCTCCTTTTTTCTCCTCGTCCTTTTCCCCCTTTTTCTTTAGCTCCTTCTTTTACTCCTCTTTAAGCTCCCCATTATTTATTCCAGTTCTTATTTTCTTCTCCTTCTGCTCCTCCTTCTCCTTCTACTTCTACTCTTCATCCTTCTCTTTCTTCTTTTCCTTATCCTTCTTACTCATATTATTCTCCTTTTTCTTACTCTTCTTCATATTGTTCTTCTTATCCTCCTTCTTCTTCCACTTCTTCGTCTTCTTCTCTTTCCTGTCCTCTCGTTCTTTTTCTTCTTTTTTCTACTTTTCCTGTCTCTTCTTCTTGATATTTCTCTTCTTATTCTTCCTCTTTTTTCTTCTTCTTTTTCTTCTCTTTCTCCTTCTCCTTTCACCACTTCGCACTGCTTCTGTCAACTAAGAGTGACCTGCGCCATCTCTCTCAAACACATTGATGGACAGACGGTGTTTATCTTTCTCACACATACCTTGTCATAGACGGTGTCACAACCCTTTCAACTACTGAAGTGTATGAAGTCTGTCTTCTCCTTTTTGTTTGTCACCCACTTATCATCATTCTCACTCATTCTATCTCTTTCTGACTCATGCACTCGCTCGCTTTCTCTCTTTCTTCCTGTCCTCAACCGACTGCGCCTTCGCTTCAATGCGCCGGAAAAGATGAAGGCGAACGCTGCCGGCAGTCTATACACACAAACCAAGGGGCAGGCTTCTACACACAGTCCCATGCACAGGCGGAGTCGGCTAAACACAGTACCCCGCTTTTTCTTACACTAATTAGCTCCGTTTCCTCTTCTTTCTGATGAGCTGTTCCCTTCGTTGTCTTTAATCGTACCCCTTGCTTTCTTCCCCTTCCTACTTGCTCACGGAAGGCCGACAACGGTCAGGAAAGACAGACGGACGGACAGACAGACAAAACGACAGTCGTCGTTGTTGAGGCGATGTTGGTGATTAGCTGAGACAAAGATAAAGGAGGCGCTTTGAGTAGAGTACTACGCTCACTGAACCCCCTTCGGCTACCGTCGACTGATCTCCAACGCTTTTCCTTCTCGGGAAAACTCTCTGGAAACTCCTCTGTCGCTTCTATGAAACTCTGGAAAAGCTTCGTCTGCAGTCCTGCTGTCATCGAAGCTCAAAGAGATTGTGTTCTGTGAATGAAAGTGGCGGCAATCCCTTGCAGCGTCGTGTTCACTCTTCAAAATCAGTTTGGACAACTGCTAGCTGCTCTGTGCTAATTTCCAGTTAGCTGTTCAATTAGAGCCACGCTTTTAATAGAGCGTCAAGTTGGAATTGAAAGAAGGAGATCAAAGTGGGTGGGTTATGAATTCTTTGAGAATACTTTGGGTTTGAGTTTGAAATAGGAGACAACAATGGAGGAATAATTGGTTGGGTTTGAAGCATTACTTGCGAAATAGGAAGCTAAAACATGAAATCATGGAAAAACTTTGTTTGGCATCTGGAATTTTTTTTTAATTATTATTATTTTTTTTAAATTAAGTTAGTTGGCTTCCTTGTGAAATAAGAAGCTAAAACGTTAAAACAGGTAGAAACTTTGTTCGGCACCTGGAAAAGATCAAATTTTCATATTATTTGTTTTGAATTGGGTTTGATGCCTTCCTGATGCGAAATAGGGAAATAGGGAGCTAAAACATGAAAACAAACAGAAACTTTCTTTATTCTGCACCGGGAGAAAGATAAGATTTGTGTATTGTTATTTTTTGAATTAAATAAAGATTCAGACATGATTGAAGATCACATGTAAATCCACAAATTTCACTAACTTAGCCGTCAGCTATAGGGAAGTGATATGCGTGCGCAGTAGCAGGTATCCGTTCAAACATATTTGATAAGAAACGCTCTCCTGGGACCTCTCTGCAAGGGTGACCGATTGGATTGACCAGCAGAAAATACTCTGTTCTGTGCTGTAAAATCACTTCCCGGTGGTTCGGAACTGACCAAAAATTGAAGGTCCACCATGTTTCCAATAACTTGGCTCGAGGTGGAACTACAAGTAAGGGTCCCCTCACCAATAAAAGCTATACGCATTTTTGGTAATTTTTACTAACTTGAACTGGTGGATGTAACATTGAATAATAATTGAAATAGAAATAAAGAGTCAGTTTCGATATTAGATTGTCGTCAAGTTCTCCATCATAGAAATCATCACAGAAAAACAGTGTAGAAACCATTTAGATTGTACACCCTAATGTCACCGAAAAAAATACAGTGCAATCTCGCTAATCCGGCACTATATCGGGATTGGTGTTGTTGGATTACCGAAATTGCCGGATTAGTGGATGTATGGCTAAAAAACGTTCAAAACACATACAAATGTAAGTTGAAAAAACACGTTAAAGTTAAATATAGTAGAACAGTACAGTACTGTACTCTACAATGCAACAGTACTCTAAAATTATGAAATTATAAAAGTAACAATAAAATGGATACAGTAAGATTACCAATTGAAAAGTGATAGTAAAACGAACAATCTGATTATTCATTACGGGTAAGATAAAGTATTTGATTGTTTCTGTTTTTTTGCATTAAAAGAATGCTTTAGAACTTTTTCTTGAAGTCCTTTTAGTGTAAGGATTTCAGTCGCTGACGCACTATTTTCCTCCGTGGGGCGAAAACAAAGGGCATTTACCCGATCGCCGGCGCCCGCACAGTGCCGGATTACTGGACATGCCGTACTGACGCACGGCCGAATTATAGAGACCGTACTGTAGATTGAATGTTTGGAAATTATGTCACTTCAAAAATTACATTTGAATTTAAAAATTGCTAGTCATTTGGAAAATTGCATATATTTACAAATTTTTTTGTATGAGTTTCTTAATAGTAGTTTATGCAACGATTTTATTTTGACCCTTATTAAAGCACGAGTTAGATGTAAGTTATAACACGAGCGAATGCGAGTGTTATAAATATCTCACGAGTGCTTTAATGGCCAAATAAAATCGTTGCATACACTATTTTATCTACGACCACTAGTATACATTTAATTAAAACAATTTAATTTTACCTGTGACTGTCAGAGTTACCTAACCTCTCCATCTCAAATACAAGAAGTTATAGTAGATTGTTAGGTTAGCAGTTTGATCAAATCAGCTGATAGTTTCACAATATTATTGAATTACGATATTGATTCCATCAAAAACGCTTCTGATTGGTTCAGAACCCGTGTTATAATGTAGAACCTGTACTATAATGAGCTCTTTATACAACAGGTTCCAAAAAGCATTTCGAAAAGACAGCTGTTTTGGCATCAATTGTGAAACTGTAATGTATACATTATGACATGGTCGTAGATAAAACAATATTACTAACATCTCGGAGATTGAAAATGGTGGTATTCAGCATAGTTTAGGAAGTATGTGGACTTATTGGGAAGGAAAATTATATTTAAGAATGAGAAACCAAGAAATATGAAGTGAAGTTTAGTTTGGATGGAATAAATCCACACTTGGAAAACATAAGGTTGATACGATGAGGTTGAAAAAAAGTTGAAAAAAGTGGAGGAAGAGCGAAGAATTCCTTGAAAAATAGGAGGCTATGAAAGGAGTGAGGTTGAAAGAATTGGTTGAGTTTCAAAAATTATATTCGAGAGAACACCTTTGTTGAACACTTGAAGAATTGTGCATCTCACGAATAACATGGACAACTTATTTCCTGTGTTTTGGAAGATACGTTAAGCTTGGTATAGTGGCATAAAAACCAATCGGTATGTTTATCAATTTTATCTACGACCATGTCATAATGTATACATTACAGTTTCACAATTGATGCCAAAACAGCTGTATTTCGAAATGCTTTTTGAACCCCGTTGCATAATGAGCTCATTATAGTACAGGTTCTACATCATAACACGGGTTCTGGACCAATCAGAAGCATTTTTGATGAAATCAATATCGTAATTTAATATTGTGAAACTATCAGCTGATTTGATCAAACTGCTACACCAGCTGCTTTAACATAACAATCTACTATAACATCTCGTATTTGAGATGAGAGGTTAGGTATCTCTGACAGTCACAGGTAAAATGAAATTGTTTTAATTAAATGTATACTAGTGTTCGTAGATAAAATAGTGTATGCAACGATTTATTTGGCCATTAAAGCACTCGTGAGATATTTATTACACTCGCATTCGCTCGTGTTATAACTTACATCTAAGTCGTGCCTTAATAAGGTTCAAAATAAAATCGTTACATAAACTACTATAATGAATCATTACAGTGGATAACCCATAAGTATGTTAGATTGGTGGAAATATTTCTTAAGCTTATGAGATTTTGATTTGAGGTTGAGAAAATTAGTCGGTCCCGGATGCCTCAAAACAATAAAAGTGAACTTGGACTGTAATTGAAGTTACTTAAAGTCTCCTTTAAGTAAAAATTAATTATTCTATTCTACGATTGATTATATTCAACCGGACAACCAAGACGGAATTTGTCCTTTAAGTCATTGCTATCATTCAACAGCAGGCTATTGTGTCTAGTGAACGAACGCTGGACTTGGACAGTGGCGTTCTGATTCCACTAATCACACCTGTCAGCTCGCCTATCAGCTCAACAAAGAGATGAGAACAACTTAATTAATCTGTTAAACCGTCCGGCTAAGATGCATGCTAAACAAGATGGACGATTAGTGAGATGCCTGAGGAGTTCAAGCTAGAATTCCATCTCCTTCTTCTTCTTATTCTTTTCCTTCTCTTTCTGATTCTTCTCCTCCATCATTTTCTTCTTCCCCTTCTCCCACTTTTCATTCTCTTTCTTCTCCTTCACTCCTTCTCCTTCTCCTTTTTCTCCTCCTTCTCCTCCATCTTCTCCTTCTCCTCCTACTACTACTCCTCCTTCTCCTTCTCCTCCTCCTTCTCCTCCTCCTTCTCCTCCTTTTCCTCATCCTTCTTCTCTTCCTCCTTCTTCTTCTCCTCCTCCTTGTTCTCCTCCTCCTCCTTCTACTCTTCCTCCTCATTCTTCTCCTTCTTTTCTTTCTCCTCCTTCTCCTTCTCAACGAACGGGAATTAATAGCTTCTTGTGACATTTCATTAATAACAGCACAACAATGACACACTTTCTGGCCATTCTTGATCATTCATTATTTGTTAAGCTAGTTCCAACAGAAATGTTATATGAGTGATTGCACTGTACTATTTGATAGGATTTCCTGGAAAAGTGAGATTCCAATCTTGGTAGAAGTTATAGAGGAAGAGATGGAAAATCGATTCTTTCATAAAGTAGGTGAAGTTAACATAAAACTATAGGTAACTGTATTCATAGTATTGTTTTATAATCATTCTCCTTATTACCCACGCACAAGTCTCAGACTCATTTGGCTTTAGAAACTGTAAATTCCTTGTTCCATAACGATCTGCGTTGTTTGTATTAACTTTCAATTGTAAATTTAACGGCTGGCAGTCAATTTTAATTGTGGAAAATGATATTTGTACTCACTTTTGGCCAAACGTTTTCGAGTCATGGAGAATTAAGGTTGATTAAAATGTGAGTCGTTTAATTTAGAATAAAAAGTTAATGAAAATATCTGCTTGTCATATTCACTTTAAGCCGCATCAATTATTGTTTGAAACTATTTATCTAGTCATGTCTATCATGCTTACGATTATTTCTGTTAAAAGTTTGATCAGTAATTTCAAAATTTCAGTAATTTAAAAATCTCAGACATGAATTTTTTAGTCATTATATGTTTTAGTCAACTAGACAATTGAGAATTTTAGTCATTATCGGTCGGTAGTGTATCATTCCCATTTAAGGAATTAAACACAGAAGACCCCAAAATCCTTTCCAAAAATGAGAAGAATATTAGAATAATTTACGAAAATGATAAAATTTGAATAAGAAATAAGTTAGTGTCCAAAGAAGCTAGAATGTAACGTCCAAAGAAGCTAAAATACGAATATCGTCGTAAGCTGATAATGAGAGAACGGTAACAGAGACAACGTAAAGAGTAATAAAGAGTGAGAGAGTGGAAGTGGAGTAATGAAGAAAATTTTGGAGTGGGAAAGAGTATGAAACATAAAGGGTAAGACTGAATTATTATGAAGGGTGTGAGGATGTGGGAAAGGGGTGGGGAGTTATGGAAGGGGTAGGATGGTGTTGGTGGGTGGGTGAGGAGCGGTGTCACCACATTTTCTTATTAACCACATCTTAATAACATTTGACTGGGGTGGCTCTGCCAAGTCCCTATCAACTATCATCACCATCAAGTCGGCAGAGACTGTGCAGACTGTTCAAATAATGTTGAGGGCTGCCTCAGTTTTGTTGGTCGATCATAGAATGGAAGCTCAACTCGCTTTACAAACTTTACTCCAGCCAGCAGTTGTTTTACTTGATGCGAGGGAAACAAAGCGTTTAGAAGATTCAGTTGTGACTTTCGTATTATTTGTTTCAACGCGGGTAAATTTCGTAGGTTGAACTCATTCTTCGGGTATTGTCTGATTAATCATTCTTTAAATTGATTTCATTTTTGAAAAATTTTATCCAGTCAATATACTTTGTTCTAGATTTTTTTTTTCAAATCAACCCATAAATTTTCAATTCATTTTTCGTATTTTGTGAAAATAATATATTATTTTATTCAAGTACTATTTGGTCACAAATCAAATGGAGAATTTACAATTAGCAATGAAAAAGTAACATTTTAAATGTAAAAGTATTTCATGATGAAGCCAATTATTTGCAAATAGAACAAATTTGATGAATAATAAGACGAAGCTGTCACAGCCACATTTATTATAAATAATGAGATGCTAGTTTCGCTTGTTAAACCATTATCAATTTCAAACCCCTCTCCAGTTTGAGAATGATAATGGAGTAACAACCGAAACTAGTATCTCACTATTTATAATAAATGTGGCTGTGACAACTTCGTCTTATTATTCATTATGGATATCTTCCACAATATCACCTTCACCACTACAAAGCAGGTAGTAGGTATCTGTTCAATCAGATACAGATAAACTGCGTTCTCGTAGGTCCTGTTTGTAACGGTGACCGATTGGATCGGCCAGCAAAAATTACAGACCTTTTTCCCCACAGGTTTGGCTATATAATATACTACCTACAGTGAAAAAATAGTAGACTTTATAATCCCTAATCTGTGCCATCACAAATCAAACTCCAAGTCTCCAATAAACAGTTGCCAGTAACAACTGTCAAATTCTCATTACAGTACAACTCTCATTACAGTATACAGTAACAACTCTCATAGCCCCTACAGTACTTTGTCAGAACCTAGTAATTTTTTGCGAAGGAACTGGATCCACTTGAATGCAATCTATATTATCTATGATAAATCACCCAGATATATCTGTTTCTCTAATTTAGTGCATAGTTAATTATAAAATTGTTCCGTTGAAAAATATACTCGAACAAAATTAGAATGAAGATGTAATAGACCCAAATCCAAAGCAGCTTTCTTCACAAATTATTTTAAATGTGCTATATTGTCTAAAACATTGAGTTTAGTTTGTAATGAATCATGTTATAATAAATTTATTATATAATTGGCTATTATGTGAACGTGAACGTTTAATCATCACCTTCGTAATTTTCGTCCCCATCATTAGCATCATAATCTTCATCATCGCTACCCTCATCAAATCCCACTGTCCTCTCTCACGAATATTATGCACTCTACCTCAGCCAGACTGCACCTATGTAATATTATTCACTAGCGGACGACAAATGCGCATCGCGATCATGTTATTTCAATACTGGCAATCCCAGCAGCCCCACCTGCTTTTGAAGGCACTAAATTTTCTTTTCCAACCGTCGATTGCCGTTTCTGTCGACGCGACGTGGTATGGTATGGCGATGAGCGTCTAGTTTGGCAAATGGATGTTTTACATTAGCACACCGCGATTGGTGAGGGTTCCCCCTCCCGCCATTATTATGGTGAGGGGAATTATTTCAAAATTGCAACAAGCTTCACCACTAGAGATATTAAATTCGGGCTGGTGCCATGCAGGGAGATGTCCGTGTGCACTTTGTTCTATAAATAAACCCGAATAAATACGTTTTGGTTGCCGCGTTTGAACGCGGATGTGTTTTTGTCATCACAATACACATATATACATATATATTTCAACAGATACATATATATTAGACATCTGTTGTGCCTTTCCACAGATCATAGACTTGTTTTAATTAATTAATTCGCGACTGTATCGACAACATCGGTGACACAACAGCAAAAAAGGAGGCGAATAGATGAGAAATTATTTGGTCCATTAATTTCTCATTTAATTAATACACCTACCCAACGTGGGTCACATTACAAAGCCCGCCCTATAATTAGTGCATTAGATAATGTGCATACGGTTAATGGCGATGAAACTAAATAAATTATTTGTGTGTACAAACCGATTTCATTCACTTGAAATCGTTAGATATGTGACTGAATTCTCCTATAAATTGTCTGGCGACTTATACAATTTATACTAGGCTTGGCAATAATGACTCTTCTCAATATGAGTCGTTCAATCGCGCTCACTCTTATAAGTGAGTCATTCATTTGAACTAGTTGAAAAATGAGTCATCAGCAATGCTCGTGCTCATTCACTACCATAGCTTGCTCAGCGATCACTCTCTCACTGAGCGAGCACTCAAACACACAACAATAAATAGCCTTGTCTGGCGCCTCAATATAAACAATTCTCAGAATCTGAGTCATCAGTTTAATATTCCAGAGCACAGAGTCAATGAGCTTTCTGAGCCAGCAGTAGTTGGTTTAGTTGACAGTTCAAAAAGCTCATGGAGCAGAGAGAGGTGGGTGAGTGAGCCAGCTGTTATTGTAGTTCGTTCACTTCACAGTTCAAAATGCTCGTGGAGTGGGGAGGTGAGTGCTCTTAGCAGTGCCTATAGCAGGCCGCTGCGGCTGCACTGCTCTGCTAATTCAAAGAGCGCTCACTAGATGGTGTGTTGACTGTATTTCGTGAAAAACACAAACGCAGCTCAAAAATGAACGAACTACTTTCTGAATTTGAACTACTAGTTCGTAGTTCATTTTAAAGAGTCAGTTACTTTAAACGACTCGCTCAATCTGGTCACATCTCTAATTTATACGTATTATATTCCTTGACTGACACTGTATAGTTCTTTGCTGCTACGAATCTAACGAATCTAGATTCAATTTTCTATAGTTATGCGAAAATAATCCTTTTTAATTATTCTATTCTTTGTGATTAGGTATCTAAATAGCCTTTTCCAATAAATGGTGGAGTCAATCCACCAATATTAAAGCTATAATTTTAATAGTAGCAGGTATCTGTTCAATCAGATAGATAAGCTGCGTTCTCGTAGGTCCCGTTTGTAACGGTGACCGATTAGATTGGCCAGCAAAAAAGACACTGTTCTCCGCTGAAAATCACTTCCCGGTGGTTCGGAACCCACCTAAAACTGTAGGTCCAACTCATAAATCACCATCATCCAACTCATTACCCACGCACAGGTCTAAGACCTATGTAGGCTTCATCCTCAAAACAAAAAACAAAAAAAAAAAATAGTTTACACCGCAAAAATATATGAAAGATATGATATTGTGATTATACTGTGGGTATGTAGCTTAGTGCAGGGGTGAATCCAAGGGGGTGATCTCGGGGTGTAACTCCCCCCCCCCCACCGAAGTTCTGAACAGGCTAAAAAACACTTTATTTTTGTCTTTTATAGAGATGAGTACTTTTTGCTGGTGAAATCACCACAAAATATTTTCTATCTTGATATCGAAAAAAAATTGTATTCGCTCTTGGCACTGTTTGTAGAAATTAGTTGATGAGTCATTCATTATTCGCATCCATAACCTTTGAAAAACTCTGTCAGTAGCGATAGCCTAATATCATTCAGATAGCAAAAAGGATCATTGATAATTCATTGACTAGTGACAGGGGCTGTACTATTCAATTGCTGGAATACATGGAAAATGTATATCTAATTGCAGGTAATAAAGCACCATTATTATGATTTTATGGAGAGCGTCTCAATGTTTGATAGAAATAATTGCGAAATGAAGATACTGAAGTCAATACTGATGCTGTGAATCGTGATAATTGATGAGAAATTCTCCCATAGTTGTAGTGGCATGTATCTATGTGGCTTATCTGGAGCCCCAAGAAGTAGCTAGGGTGTACAATAGCTGTACATTATTATTATTCTTGTATAATTTATGAACGGCAAGCGGACTGTCCAGCAGGAGAAAGTGCAAGAGTAATTAAAGGTGTAGAGAATAGGGAAATGGTAGAGGAGGAGAGTCAGAGAGAGAGGGAAAGAGAGCGAGTGTGACTGAAGGAGAGAAGGTTAGCCCCACCTGGGCAATATTTCAAGGAGGACATCGGTCCTCGTGCTAAGGAAGTATGTTGGATGATGATTATACAGAGACATAATATTGGAGGAATTGGTGAAGCAGAAGCAGGAGAAAGAGAAGGAGAAGAAGGGGAAGGAGTACTAGGAGAAGGAGGAGAAGAAAGACAAGAATACATTAAGAGGAAGAGTTGAAAAGATATGGAAGAAGAACACGGTAAAGAAGATGATTGGAAAAAGATGTATGGGAGAAAAAAGATGTGAATGAAAGAATGCGAATGAAAATTAAAGCTGAAGAGGTGAGAGAAGAGGTAAAAGAACAACAAAAAACAGAATGAGTAGAAAAAAAGAAAACGGAGCAGAAAGAATAGAAAAGCGAGGAGAAAGTTAGAGAAATAAATTTGTGAGAAAGAAGAAGAGAGCTGAAGTGCTCAAAGGAAATGCCAGAAGAATATAACGAAGGTGAATGGACATGAAAGAAGACGGAAGAAAACTAAGAAGAAGGAGGAGGAGGACAAGAAGGAGAAAAAGGTGAAGAAGAAGTAGAACAGTAAGTAGGAAGTAAGAGTAATAGTAATTAGTAAGCGAGAAGGAGAAGGATGAGAAGAAGGAAAAGAAGGAGTAGAAGAAGAAGAAGAAAGATAAGAGGATGAAAAAGGAGAAGGAGAAGAAAAAGGAGAAGAGGAGGAAGAAGAAGATGAAGAAGAAGAGGAGGAGAAAGGAGAAGCAGAAGGAGTAGGAGAAGTAGAATAGTTAGTAAATATTAAGAGTAATAGTAATTAGTAAGCGAGAAGGAGAAGAAGAATGAGAAAAAGGAGAAGAAAAAGAAAAAGGATAAGAAGAAGAAAAAGGAGAACAGGAAGAGAAGGAGAGAGCAGAAGGAGAAGGAGAAGTAGAATAGTGAGTAGGAA
The DNA here is from genome assembly GCA_948455865.1 of Conomelus anceps. Classification (NCBI taxonomy): domain Eukaryota; kingdom Metazoa; phylum Arthropoda; class Insecta; order Hemiptera; family Delphacidae; genus Conomelus; species Conomelus anceps. The sequence goes on from OX418221.1 coordinate 48,146,317, forward strand.
TCAAGAGTAATAGTAATTAGCCAGCAAGAAGGAGAAGGAGGAGATGAAGAATGAGAAGAAGAAGAAAAAGAAAAAGGATACGAAGAAAAAGGAGAAGGATAAGAAGATGAAAAAGGAGAAGAAGAAGAAAAGGGAGAAGAGGAGGAAGAAGAAGATGGAGAAGAAGAGGAGGAGAAAGGAGAAGCAAAAGGAGTAGGAGAAGTAGAATACTTAGTAAATATTAAGAGTAATAGTAATTAGTAAGCGTGAAGGAGAAGAGGAATGAGAAAAAGTAGAAGAAAAAGAAAAATGAGAAGAAGAAAAAGGAGAAGAAGAAGAAAAGGACAAGAAGATGAAAAAAGAGAGTGAGATGAAAGGAAAAGAAGAAGAGTATGGAGAAGATGAGAATGAAGAAGAAGAAGAAGAAGAGGAAAAGAGGAGAGAGCAGAAGGAAAAGTAGAATAGTGAGTAGGAATCGAGAGTAATAGTAATTAGTAAGTAAGAAGGAGAAGGAGGAGATGAAGAATGAGAAGAAGAAGAAGAAGAAGAAGAAACAGAAAAGGATAAGAAGATGAAGAAGAAGAAGATGAAGAAGATGAAAAAGGAGAGAAGTAAGAAAAAGGAGAGGGGTAAGAAAAAGGAGAATAAGATGAAAAAGGAGAAGAGGAAGTAAAAGTTAAAAGAAGAAGAATAGAAATAAATTAGGAACTGTAGGAAAAGGAGAAAAGGAAGAAGGAGAAGAAGTTGAATAGTAAGTAGAAAGTTGATGAAAAAGAAGGTGAAGGAGAATACACGAGAAGAGGAAAGCAGGATAACGCGAAGTGAACTCGGGTACCAGGAGAGTAGAGTGGAGAGACGCTGTGCTGGCCTGGCCGGTTGATCTTATGACAAAGCGCTAGGTAACAAGTTGGCGACTGATGAAGGGCATGGTGGTGAAGGGGTGTAGGAGGAGGCTTATTGCATCCCGTGGGATGTTTAGATCACGGTACTGGCTGCTGGACACAGACTCTAAGCTATGGCCTCTATTATTTGAGACACAGGATCAGAAGGAGAAGGAGAAGGAGAAGGAGGTATTCCTCCAGGACCTTCCAGTCGTTCGAACCGGGAAGGACATCCCTTACAATATGGGGCCACCGTGCTATCTGACGTCATTAAACTACAATACTATAGCCTCCCGAGGAGAATTATTGGCAGCACATTTTATACTTAGGTAAGAAGAGAACACACGCACGCACACACACGCCCACGCACACACAACAGGGATGAAATGTAGAAGCACATCTACTCGGTATCCGCTCCTATCTGCGAATTACTGACCAGAGAAATTCTTCTCGACTGTCTCCACACACTCTCTCCTCCATTTTCTTTGTTTCCCTCTCCTTCTCGTTCGCTCCTTGCTCTGAATATTGTTATTTGCTGCGAATTCCCAAGGGCCCACTAGAGGATTTACTCCCAGTAATGCATCGTCACAACGGCCAACTCCAGATGGGTCCGGCTTGAAATTACTCATATTTTTCTGTTATGTTGAAGCTTCTACTGGACTAGTTGCTTTTGGGTTATCGAAGAATGTTCTTGTGATATGTTTGTTTGGTGAATGGGTGATTTCAGTTGATAAGTGATTGATGAATAATAAGAAGTTGTCTCAACCACATTTATTAGAAATATTGAGATACTAGTTTCGGATGCTACTCCATTATCAATCTCAAACAAACTAAAACTAAAGTACAGAGTAGCTTAATATATACTAAATACGGAATGCTACTATTGGCTAAGGGATAGGCTGTTCATAAGTGATTGATGAATAATAAGACGAAGTTGTCATAACCACATTTATTGAAAATATTGAGCTACTAGTTTCGGATGTTATTCCATTATCCATTATTCCAAACTAAAACTAAAGTACAGAGTACCATTATATTATACTAAATACGGGATGCTACTATTGGCTGACGGTTTGTGATTGGCTGACGGTTTGTGATTGGCTGACGGTTTGTGATTGGCTGAAGGCCATAACAAGTCACGCCCTCTGGTGGGAGGAGCAACAAGCAAAAACAAGAATAAAATCAAGAACTTAAAACCTTGAACGAATTCAACATTTTCTTCAGCCTTGAAAAATCTGCATTTGATTGGAAATTTTTTTATTGACAATTAAACGTTTTAGAAGCCTTGGAGATAACTAGGTTGGTAAAAAACGATTTCAATACTAGTTCAAATGATCAAATTTGTTTTAACCAATTCAATACAACTAACTTGGTTTCATCATAAATCTGACCTACATTTTAATAACGGCACTTTCGTGTCTTTCTCGGTTGACCTTGGCTGCATTCAGTGAGCTTCAATTCTCTAAGTTAAAATGATTCAATTCTAGTCTAATCTACTTGTGTATTGTTCTTCTTTGTTCTTCTTTGTTACTTTCTAGATGTTCACGGTTTTAAATTCTTGTTTTCGCTTGTTGTTCTTCCCACCAGAGGGCGTGACTTGTTATGGCCTTCAGCCAATCACAAACCGTCAATGAAGGTCAGCCTATAGCCAATAGTCCAATAGATCATTGTGTGTTTAGTATAATTATATTAAGCTACTCGGTACTTTAATTTTACTTGACTTATGTTCATATAAGTAAACCTCTATGATCTTCATAATTCATTTTCACCAGTGGCAAATAAGATGGATCTTGCTCGAAATTATGTACATATTTTTATCAGTGATAATTATGTTTTTCTGCTGAATATGTGTTATGTGATTTTTTGGATTTTTAGGAAACTTTGTGAATAAATAGTTGCCCATGAATTGTGGCAGAGACTTGCATGTGGATCTCTGGGCGGAGTCTATCGACCGTCGTGGTATCGAGGTCTTATCTGGAAGATTGGCCAAGATCTGGTAATTGTTTTTTAGGGGTATTGGATAATCGTTGGAAATTGGCACTCATCTCTTTATAATATTTCATTGAAAAAGGCGTTAATGGGCTATAAAGAGCAGCAAGGTCCTAAGGACCAAAGGAAGGCAAGTGAGGTAGAGAGAGACCCTAGAGGTCAGAGAAAATCACTAGAGGAAGAAATTCGAGAAAGCATGATGGCATCCCAGGGTAGTGGACCTAGTGGGATCTTTGAAGAAGACGTGGCAGGCCCATCTCCGGATGTAGGCCAAACATCTGCCTCAGAGGATACAGATTTTGATACTCAGAGAGTGTTGCAGGAGCTTCTCAAAATGCAAAAACAAAAGATGAGAAAATATCCAAAAAAGAGGGAAAAACGAAAGCACTCTGGTGAGGGAAGTGGAAATGGCAAAAGAGCAGCTAGAGACAGTTCACAGGATGAGGGTGCAGAAGAGGAAGCTGTTTTTGGTGAAGACACTCCCGAGAGAGGAAAAGTAATGACAGCAGCTTCATTGCTAATAAGTGTGGAAAAGCTACTTCAAGAGATTCTAAATTATACAAAAGGGGGAAATAAAAATATGCCCAAGACATCAAGTGAATATATCCAGAAGAGAGCAGTGGAGTTGAAGAGAGGAGTAGGAATGATTGGAAAAAGTTTGGATGATGTATTCTTGTTGCGTGGGGAGTCTCCCGAGCAGCCACAATGAGCTAAGACCTACTCAGAGGTGGTCAAGCCTGACACAAGGAGAGAAAAAACAGTTATCAGAGTGAACAGTATGCAGGAAGGGGTATCTTCCATTGAGCTGAGGAAAAAGTTGAAGGCATGTCTCAAGCCAGAGCAGCAGCAGCAGCTCAAAGTTAAGAGGATAAGAGCGGCAAGAACAGGTGGCCTTGTTATTGCAGTGGAAGACAAGAGAACTGCTGAAATGACTGAAAAAGCAGTAGTCAAGAAGTGTGCTGGCTTGAGAGTGGATAAATTCGAGAAGCGACTTCCAAAGCTGACCATCTATGATGTCCCAGCTGAAGACAAGGAGGCGGATGTAATGGAAGATCTAAGAGTTCAAAACACCAAGCTATCAAGAGAAAATTTCAAACAAAGTGTGAGAGTATTATTTAAGACTGGAAGAAGAGATGCAGAAAGAAGGCACTATGTGGTTGAAGTGATCCCAGCACTTAGAGATTTATTTGCTGAAAAAGGAAGACTTTACAGATGGTATGAAAGCCATAGAGTGATGGACTAAGTTCAGCCACTTTGATGTAATAAGTGCTTGAGGTATGGCCATATGGCAAAGAACTGTAAAGAAAAGGAAGCAAATTGTGCCAGGTGTGGAGAGACTGGGCATTTAATGAAAGACTGTAGAGTGGATGCTAGAGATGCAGCTTGCATAAACTGCAAGAGAGAAAACCAGCAAGGAAATCAAAGCATAAATGCTCGAAGGTGCCCAGTCTTTCTAAGAGTGATGGAGATGGAGAGAAGAAGAGTGAAAACATCGAATGATTAGTGTTTGTCAACTTAATTTGCAGGGCTCATATGCCTGCCAGTCAGAGTTGGAGGAGATTCTAAATGAGACAGAATGTGGTGCTATTGCAGGAATTGTACACAATTGAAGGACAATTGAGAGGGTTTAGCAGATGGAAGAAATATACATTTGGTGATAATCCAAAAGATGCAATACTTGTGGCTGAGAATATGGATTGTATATTGCTGAGAGAATTATCATCAGACCACATGGTGGTAGTGAATGTATTGGTAAATGAGCAAAACATAACATTTGTCAGTGTACATTACCAATTTAGAGATCCAGTAGAGAGTTGTCTGGCCCAGTTAGAGAAAGTTGTGGATCGTTTCTGCAATGACATGATTCGTGTTGGAGGTTACTTTAATGCAAAGTCACCTATGTGGTATGGTGATACAGTGGATCCTAGAGGAGTAGAGGTTGAGACATTTATAATAGCTAAAGACTTGGAGATAGCAAATAGGCCTGGTGAGCTATGTACTTATAGAGGAAATCTGAATCTTAGAGCACAATTTGAGGGTACCAATATTGACCTCACTTTGGTCAAAAATTTGCAACAGTTTGAACTGAAGTGGCATGTTACTGAGGAGAGTAGTAGTGATCATAGATTGATCAAAGTTGTCCTTGAGTGCCAGAATGAGAGAGGACAAATGGTTGTTAGACCAGAGGGACGGTACAATACAAGAAATGCGAATTGGCCCAGACTGTTGAGAGAGGTGGGGAGAAGGATGACATGGCCTTTTGAAGGTGTACCAGTGGAGGAAGCAGTTCTTGAGTTTATGCAGAGAATGAAAACGGCTTGTGATGGAGTGTTGGGTAAAAGAAATCCAAAGCACAAGTCTGCTAGATGGTGGAATACAGAATTGACAGAGTTGAAGAGACAGGTGAAGAGAAAGTGTAGAATTATGCATAGAGTTTCAAACCAGAATTGGAGAGAGCTATTGGCTATGGAGTATAGAGCGTTGGAAAGACAGTAATTTCAAAAGATCAGAGAAAGTAAGAGAGAATCTTGGCGGAGCATTGTGGATGAGTCCATGGATGATCCATGGGGCCTTGCATATAGAGTTGTGATGGGAAAAATGAAGGTTAATATTCCTCTTGAAGCAATGAGATTTGAACAAGGTTTGGAGATTGATCGCAGATTTGTGGTTTCTAGACTGTTAAACCACTTTATGCCAGATGATGAACTAGCAGGTGAAGGTTGGTTCCATCAGAGAATGCGATTGCAGATGGAGGAATATCAAAACTTGGAGGATGGGGAACAGATAACAGAGGAAGAAATGAAGGAGGCATTGTATGGAATGGCTTGTGGAAAAGCACCAGGTGATGACTCCTTTAATTTTAATCAATACTTTAATCGATTATTATAAACATTGTTATCAACTATTTTTACAATTATTTTTACTGTATTCATCCACCAATAAATTATTTTGATCGATTCTTATCAACTACTACTTTAACTATTATTTTTAGTTATCATATTTCAATTGATCATTATCAACCACTTTTCCAAAATTATTTTTGCTGTATTTATTCATCTACAAATTATTTTTATTGATTTTTAGCAACTTTTATTTTAATTGTTATTTCTAATTATTTAAACTGATGATCATAGACCACTTTTTCAATAATTTTCGCTGTATTTATTTATCAACAAATTATTCTAATTGATTTTCATCAACTAATTGTTATTTTTAATCAATATTTCAATTGATTATTGTAAACATTATCAACTATTTTTCCAATTATTTTTACTGAATTTATTCACCAAAGAATTATTTAAATTGAATTAATTTTATTTTATCTGATATTTTCTTAAATCATATGCTTGTCATTTTCCAGAAAGAACGCCATGCTTCTAACTTCACACAGACAAATCTACAAAAATGCCAGTAAAATAGGGAGAGTTCACTATTTGAGAGAGCAGGAAAATACAGAGAAATTCTTACAAAGGACTGTCATGAAGGGGTCCAGTGAATCCGGAGGAAGACCACGTGACCTAAAGGTAGTAAAACTAGTTCCCTGTTTTGCTGGTAGATAGCGCGGGGGTTGCTAAGAGCCGTCGAGTTGCGTTGCCATGGTAACCGGTCCCATTCATAAATCTGCCGAACTGTGTGGCGTTACGTAGTTAGGGAAGAGTTTACGCCAGTGAGTCTGCTGTACGGTGTACGGTACTATTACTCCTTCCTTCCCCACAAATGCATACAGCTTAACTCTCCCCTACCCCGCTCACAGATAAGAGCTGGCTTACAACGCGTTACAATATGCTGCACAACAGGAGATCTTGTTTAGAGTTGATTTTTCATTCGTAATACTATTCTTACTTGAATAATAAACTCACTCGATACTTGGATTTTGTTTGCTTAGAGTTTTGAACAAGTGATTTCACTCTTATGGTATAATTCGGTGGATACATTCCATTCGTCAGGGCTTTTAAGAGGTTTGAATCAAAAAACAAAATGTCATTTTCAGTCAGTCAAATATTGAAAATAAAATATGAATGAATGAATAACTCTTGTTAGTAAAAAGTACAAAACGTTTCTTACTTAATAAAATATTATTATAATAAAATAATATTATACTCGAATATCTTTCATTTTGATTAATGAACAAGTGACCTTTACTGATAATAATGTTATGAAAGCAAACAAGCAGTTATTCACGCAGTTGTTCTACGTAGATCATTCCATTCGTGGTCGTACGTGCCTTGAAACCCAATCTGCGTTCTCTTGTTTTTCACATGTGTTTGTCACCCTTATTCTTCAAGTCTGCAACTCTCTCACTCAATTGATCTTCTCGTCAATTCTACATTCTTCCTGAACAATCGAGATCATGTTCCGTGGCCTTCTCGAAGCTCTGGTTATTCCAGTTCTTGGAATTATGACAACTATCTCGTATATAAAGGAGCTCACGTGAACCATTGAGTTGAGTTTTACAAAAGCTTGCGTGACAGTTAGTTTTACAAACCCGTGTGACAGATTGTATTACAGATCTCGGGAGAGAGACAATCCAGTGCCAGTGGAGTAGACAATGCTTTATTCATTCTTTAGACAGTGTCAAGTGCAGAGACAAGTGTTTACTGTTTATGCAGCTTACTAATAGTTTAAAGACGTTGCGTTAAGTGATATTATTTGGGACTGTAAAATAACGAATTGGACTGTGTTTTTGTAAGTAATAGTTGCTCTTTTTATAATTTCTTTCTGCATTATTGTACAGTTCATTGGACTCTTGTTTCTTTTATTATTGATCAGCCTGTAATTACTTATTCATTAATTCTTGTAAATAATTACTGAAAATAAGTATTAGCTTGTCATTTGATGATCTGTTTTTATTTAATTAATTGAACTTACAATTAATTTCTGTAAATAGACTAATTTGTGTAAATAAAGTGCAAGTGTGAACTTTAGTGTTGCCAGCCTTATTTTAGCCATTAGAACCCGTAACAATAATAATTCGGCGGGTACATTTCAATCAATAGGACTTTGGAGAGGTTGAAATGTTGAAGCAAATTTATTGTTATTTCTAGTCTTTGAAATATTAATAATGTCTAATAATGTCTTGATTGACTCAATTAGATTAGATTTTTATCGTCAGGTTTATCGATAGGTTTATGTATGAATGATATCTTTACCATTCTGATAGTAGGTTAGTTCAACGTAACAAATACATATATGTATATAATTCATATGTATAGCTCAAGGTCTTAGTTAACCAAAGATAGGTATTATATTCTTTTTTAATATGTTAGTTAATTCCTTATGAAGCAACGCGAATGCGAAGCACTGAGTTGGAAATTCCAGTTCAACAATTTACTATATTTTTAAAATAGCTGCTAATGATTCGACCAGACCCGAAGAAAACTCCCGAGCAATCGAACTAAGACATTTTCTTCAAATATGTTGTAAGTCAAACTTCACATAAAATACAACTTTTCCTCCTTTTGATCGTTTTATTGAGCTTAAATTTATTCAGAAGATGAATGAATCGCAATAAGCTGTAAAATTGTTCTCTCCTGAAATTGTTCTCTCTTTTTGAGAGACAAATTTCAAGTTTTCAATGCCTGGTGTAAGGCATTCCTAAAATGTTACACATCATTCCTCTATGAGTTTGTAAATGGGAATCTCTTCAAATTTTACACTATATAACGATGAACAGTATGTTCAGTAATAATCATTATTTTGATCTAAGTCATTCATAATGCAACTTGATAGAGCGATGAAAGGGTGGAGAATCATGGAGATAGATATTTTCAGTTGAATGCGTTTCTTGAATAGCGATTGCTTACATACTTATTGCTGTCGATTCTTACAGGCTTGACGAGGATTTTTGTTGATAAATTTGACTGAAATGAATAATTGAGAATCCCAAGTACTGATTGAAGTCTAAAAAATCAACGGTTATTGACTTGGAAAAAATAGTTATTATGTAAACAAATAATTGATTTTAGCCTAATTGTTTGAAAATAATTATCATTTTAATGATAAATTTGACTGAAGTGAGAATTTAGAATCCCAAATACTGATTGAAATCTATAAAATTAATGGATGTTGACTTGGACAAAATAGTTATGATGTAAACAAATAATTCATTTTAGCCTAATTATTGAAAATAATTATCATTTTAATGATACATTTGACTCAAAATGAGAATTGAGAATCCCAAATACTGATTGCAGTCTATGGGTTATTGACTTGGAAAAATAGTTATTATGAAAACAAATAATTTCTTTGAGCCAATTGGTTTGAAAATAATTTTCATTTCGACCAATCAAGCTCTCTAACAATGATCAACATGGAATGAATCAGTTAGAAATCAAACATCGAGAAATATTGAACGATATAGAAAGTCCTAAACCTAAATCAATATTCGGACGTCCTTAACCTCTGGCAAGTTTCTCATCGCGCCTCTGGAGCCAGAAGGTACTTAATTACGTCTTGTAACAGCTACGAGTGAATAGTGGAGGAATATCGATGTATCGATACATCGACCTCATGTATCGATTGCGGTCGTAAATAAATTTCGAGCCGAGTCTAACTTCTAGTTGCGTGTCATCGCTCCGCTCGGTAATAAACTTATCGACTTTATTGCGCTGATTGCCACGTCAGTAGATCGCTCGTCCTGTGAAGATGGAGGTGATGATGATGAAGAAGAAGAAGAAGAAGAAGAAGAAGCAGGAAGAAGACGAGGAAGAAGCAGAAGAAGGAGAAGAAACAGTGGCAAGGAATAGAGGTGTGAATATGTTGTGGTGATGAAAGAAGATGGAGGATGTGAGAATAGGAAGAAAGTAAGTATAAGAAGTGGGAGAGGAGATAAATGGGAGAGACAAAGGAGGTGGAAAGATGAAATGAATAAAGGAGAACGAGAGTAAAGTTTTGCAATAAGTGAGTAGGAGGTGAGGAAGAAAGAGAAAGAGGAAAAGAAGACGAAGAAGGATGAGAATAATAATAAAGAGACGGTGAGAAAGAATCGAAATCAGTGGGGGGACTATGTAAAAGGAGAAGTGGTGGGAGGAGGGGAAGAAAAAGCTTGAGTAAGTGAGGGAAAAGTAGGGAAAAAATAAAAAATAAATGATTATGATAGAGAAATAGAATGAAAAGGAGAAGTTGAATTACAAGAAAAAATTGAGAGAGAATACAAAAAATAGATAGAGCAAAGATTCTAGGGAAGAAGAGAAAGGAAGAGGATGGAAAAATATTAAGTGGAGAAACAAAGTTGGGAAGTCAGAAAAGAAAATAATAAAGTAATAGCTGAATGTGACAGAAGAAGAGAAGTGGAAAAGCATAAGAAACAGGGGAAAAGGTTCACAATAAATATAAATAGAAGAATGAGTGATTGGAAAAGGAAATAGAAAAAATGGTAAAAGCAGAGAAACAGGGGAAAAAGAAGTGAAAAGAATGGAAAGAAGTTGAAAAAGTCTATGAACTAGAAGAAGACGACGAGGACGAAAAAGAAGAAGAAGAAGATGACGACTGGGACGAAATAGAAGAAAAAGAGAAAGAAGAAGAAGAAGGAAGAGAAAAAAGGATAGATAGATAGATAAATGACTTTTATTTGTGCATTTTAATAAAAGAGGAACAGGAAGAAGAAGAAGAAGAAGATGCAAGATGCAAGATGCAAGATGCAAGATAGAAGATGCAAGAAAAAGCAGAAGAAGAAAAAAGAGCGGCAGAAGAAGAAGAAGAAGACGAAAAAAGAGCGGCAGAAGAAGAAGAAGAAGACGAAAAAAGAGCGGCAGAAGAAGAAAAAGAGGAAAAAGAAGAGACAGAAGAAGAAGAGGGAAAAAAAGAAGGAGAAGAAAAAGAGTTAAAAGAAGAAATTGAAAGATTAGAAGAATAAGATGAAGCAGAAAAAGTAAAAGAGGTAAATGAATAATTTAATGCAGGAGAAAAGCGGAACAAGTGGTATTAGAATAAAAAAGAAGATAAGAAAGAAAGGAGAAATAAAGTAGAAGAAGAAAAGTGGAAAAATAACAAGCGAAAAAAGAGGAGTAAGAGGAGGAGAAAGAAGATGAAAATGAAGAAAAAGGAGATGCAGAAGAAGACAAAACAATATCCACAAGGTGGACAGGGGAATAATATGTAGAAGATGTGGGAGAAGAAAAAATAGTAAATATATTAGACGAAGGAGTGAAAAGATGAACGGTGATGAGGAATAGCAACAACGAAAAAGGATGCGATGGAGTTGTAAATCTCGCCTAATGACCGCAGCATTCAACTGACGCCAGCCATGCCAGCCAACGGGGCGATAAAACAATAAAACATTCGATGAACAGTGAACGAGTGAACAGTCAGGCAGCTGAAGCTGAGAAGGTATTCGCACAACATGCGTGATGAGACAGACACTCGATTCAAGAAGGAATTTGCCTGGCTAACTGATTGTTTATTGGTGGAACTAGTTGGTGCATAAAGGTGAGTGCTCTCTAAAGATACATGCCTGGCATCTGTGAGGAGTGAACAGAGTGTATTCTGGAAGAGAAAATACTGGAACAAATACTTCAGGTTTTATATCTTTCATGAATCATCGGGTGATTCTAATTCCAAACAAGTTTTTATTGATTTTACACTGTCTTCGGATGTATTGTAGAACTTTGTTGTGTTATCGTTTTTAGAATTACATCATGTGATTTAAAACTATATTTCACATTGATTTTGTGTGAAAATATTTTTATAGCCTTAAAATGTACGTGCAGATTGTACAGAACTTAAGACTAGAAGGGGTAAATGAAACCAAAAACCCAAAAAATCGAAAATTCAGAACCTTTAAGCATTGATCAGTAATGGTTCGTTGATGGTTCGTCTATGCTTTAAGGCATGGTTGTTGTGGAATAACATCATGTGATTTAAAATAAGATTTCACATTGTATGAAAAGATTTTTATAGCCTTGAAATGTGCGTGCAGATTGTACATGACTTAAGACTGGAAGGGGTGAATGAGACCAAAAACCCAAAAATTCAAGACCTCTAAGGTATGGTTGTTGTGAATATCCATTTTCATGATCTGCAATAATATAAATGTGTACGTAAAACCAGCTATGCAGAACCTATTGAAAATCATAATAATCAATTAAGTATATTATTAATATTATATTGTTGTGGGCACGAAAAGATGGAACATTTTTCAACGTTATCTGCCTGTGTCAATATTGATTTCTGGAGGCAATTAATTACTCTTCTTCTGTACTCTCTTCGCCTTTTATTTTATTTTTGACACTTCTATGATATTTACTTGGAACTTAGTAGAATATTTCATTAGAACCTCCTGGAAACTTATAGAATATTTTAGAACGTCTTATCTCTTTGTTTAGAATTCCATCGAACATTTTAGATAAATCTCCGTCTTTGTGGATTTTGGAAAATCCTACTTAAGGAGAAAGATTAGGACAGCTGTTCTTCTACATTGACAACAAGTGGCAGTTTACTGTGACAGTTCCCGTTTCCGTTAATACGGACAGTGCAATCCCGTTGGCGCTATTACAAACTGTGATAATGAACTTTCGTTTTCTGTAGTGTTAATCGCAGTATTTTGTGACAGGTTATTATTCAGGCTTACTTGACAGTTTATACAGTGACTAGTAAGTGCTTTTAGAGTTTCAACTATTATGTATTAGTCGCTTCTCCTTGAATTATTGAACTGTTATTATTTAATATTAGATTTACCTTTTGACGTTTAGTGATTGATTTTTGGACAGTAGTATACTGTGTAGTGAAGTGATAGCCGCGAGCCGTAGCAGGTATCTGTTCAATCAGATAGATAAGCTGCGATCTCGTAGGTCCTGTTTGTAATGGTGACCGATTAGATTGGCCAGCAAAAAAGACTCTGTTCTCTGCTGAAAATCACTTCCCGGTGGTTCGGAACCCACCTAAAACTGTTGGTCCAACTCATAAATCACCATCATCCAACTCATTACCCACGCACAGGTCTCAGACCTATGTGGGCTTCATCCTAAAAAATGTGAGTTTCATCATATTCTCTGGGTTCTATCAAATACCATGAATTTCATCGTATATTCCCCGATTGAATCAAATTCTCTGAATCGTATCAAATACTCCAGATTGTATCAAATGCTGTACCAAGTGAGAAGTAAGAAGTTTTATGATAGGGTCTCGAAATGTGCGCGATGTTGTTGGTTGTGGGGGGGGGGGTGATGAGGGAAAGGTAGGTAGGAGGGGAAATGGAAATCCTTTTCCTTGCTGCTCGCAATTATTGAAGAACATTAAGAATGATAGACTGTCGACGAGGGAACGTTATCGGCGCAGCCTACGGGGGAAGAAGAATGTTTGTCGAGGATATTCGGGTGTGTGCGGTGGAGAGGGGGGGGATAGAAGGTAGTGGAGTGGGCAAAGGAAGAGAGGGGAAGAAGGAGACCAATTAGCTATGCAGAGAAACGATGATGTTGCGAGGTAGCAGATGATTTCGGTGGAAAGTCAGAGATGTAAGATGCTTTCTACTCGCGTCCCACAATGTCCGTAAGATTTTCGCCTCTCCTACGGGGTACTCGGCGTCCTCACTTCCTCGCGGCGCTTAATTGACATGATAAATCACAATAAAGTCGGACAGAGGCCGAGCTCGTTTCATCAAGCAGTAAATAGCGAGCTTCGCTAATCCCTCAAGCGCAATTACAAGTCAAATCTTGGCGAGACGCCATGAATATGGAGATGGATAATTAAAGTAACAGTCGGATAAGCCGAGTTTATGTCTATGCAAGGGCTCGACGTGAGTCTCCAGACCTCCCTTCTGCTCTCTGAGAGTCATAACACCTTGGAGATAAGCCCTCGCAACCCTTCGCGCCTCTGCATCCTTCCGACCTTTCCGTGGCTCGACCCTTTCAACAACCGCCCCGTGGCGTGTCCTTCAGCTAACTGATAGTTTTGCTAGGTTGGTTTGTTGTACAAACTTGCCGCATTCAGGGAAATCTCTTGGATGTGTTTCTAGCTGTGTCTAGAATGTTAGTTGTTGTAGGAGAGTGATTGCATGCATTCGGTTGAGTTACGGTTGATATTATACGGTTTATTATAGTTAGATATAGTTTTGATGAGTCGTTTCTTATTAAATGTTATTTCTCTATTCTTAAACATTTATACACTTTAACAACTTAAACCCTTTAATTTTATCGTTGATAACACTTTGTTACAATTTCATTGCAATCTTATCCTTAACAACAACTACAATAACAATAATAATAATAATCTATTATTATTATTATTATTATTATTATTATTATTATTATTATTATTATTATTATTATTATTATTATTATTATTATTATTATTATTATTATTATTATTATCATAACAATAACAATTAGAGTTGGAGTTTTTATATTTTATTATATCTTCTTTATATATATTGTCAGTTGTAATGACTGGTGAGAAATAAAGAATTGAATTGAAAAAAATTATATAAAAAATATGTAATAATAATAATAAAAATTATAATAATTTTGTCAGAATTGAGTCGGATGATACCTACATGAGTCTTGAGAAAAAGTGCGTGTGTAATGTGGGAAATGATGAAAAATGATCCATGGCTGAATAAGACTCGAACTCAAGACTGTAGGTGGCTCCAACCAACTGTGCCACCAGATCCCAGAACCCCGTATACTAGTCTGAACTGTACTTTACATTAATTATTAATTCAAAAACAACCAAGAAACATCCTGATGTTATAAACTTTGAACCTTTCAACTTCCTCCTGGAAAAATAATTTGAAAAATGATTGGAATTATGAATTTTATAAAAAAGGATTGAAATTTCAATATGAAAAAGTCATCCATTATAAATTTCTCTCTTCTATGGAAAGGAAGAATTAGATTATTAGATTAGATTTCTCTATTCATGTAAGTTTACAAATTTCACATAATATGAGTAGTTAAAACAAAATTATCAACATCATATTATTGGATACTATTGTAGAATTATAATTTTTATAGTGCTTGAAATTCCATTTTTGACACTTAACCAGTATAAATTAAAATAATTATACAATTTCCATGTATTTGTTCTTATTTTTCAGTATGAAAGGAGTTTATTATAAAAATAGCAGGTATTTTATTAAAACTAAAACAGAGATTATAAATTTTGAATTGTTCTACGTTAGTTGTGATAATGATAATGGTGGTGGATGATGAAAAGAGGAGATGGGGTAATTATTCAAGATAGTTGATTTTGTTCAAGTTTTCTTAGAAGGATTGTGGTGAGTGATAAAACATATTTTCAATAAGCTGTACAATACTGACGAAATATTATTTACAAAGTAGGTTGATGTTGTGGTTTCATGCAGTTGCTCTAGGGTTGGACAGATGCAGCCATTTTCTCTATGAGATATTTCCTTAATGATGAGATAAAGCCAAAGAATAATGACACCAATTTTCCATATTCCATGGTTTATCTCTTTCAATCATTTCCCCATTCTTCTTCTATCTAATTTTCTTTCATTTGTTTATTTCACAAAAAAAAAACAGAAAAACCCGTTTTTTTAACCTGAACTAAGAATCGATTTATCGATTATTTGAAAGAACAAAATAGCTCGAGATTTCTTTCACAATTCTCTTTTAATCTTTTTCAAAGGAAAATTACAATTCTTCATTATTTGTTTTATTCTCTTCATTTATTAATATCACAAACAATATAGCTACAATTGGCTCTTACTGAGCCCAAACAGGGCATTAATTCATCAAATACTTGCCAAAACGGCACAAAATAATCTCATGCTATACCTTCCTTGTTTTTATCTAGTTTTCTTAGCAATGTTTTTAATCTATTCTTGAAATATACTTAATAATATTTTTCCTCTTCGAAATATTTTCCATTCTTTATCTTATGGTATCTTTCTTAATTCATGTTGATTTACAAATTTTGCATATGAATGGGTAAAAACAAAATTATCAACATCACATAGACATATACAATAGTAAACACAGATAATGCTATTTTTATAGTGCGAAGAATTATGTACAATGATCTAATTAATTTGTATGATCTCTAATATTATTAATCACGGTAATGACAATCTAAGCGTGCAATTACATGAAATCGCGAAGTTTGGACAAAGATTCGTCCATTTTTGACACTTGACCAGCGAATAAGGAACAGCGTGCTCTTATTGAGCCCTAACTGAGCTACAATTTATAGATGGTTGCACAAAACAACATGGCGTAGGGTTTTCACTGTTTCTCTTTTAATCATATCTCGATTTTCTTTTACTTATTTTACAAAATAAATAGAAACAATAGGCTCTTATTGATCTCAAACTGGGCATCAACTTATCAAAATAGTCGATAATATTGTTATTTGATAAAACAAAATGTCAGATTAAAGTTAATAATAAAAATTTGAAAATATAAAAGCAGTGATAAGACGCAACATACTCAGTTGAATATTTTGTAAGTCTGTTCAAGTGGCGCTAACCTCATCACAGCCGCCCAGTTTTGCAACAATGTTAAGTTTCCGCCATTTTCTGCTTTTCATCCTTCTCCTTCTCCCCTAATCCAAATATTCTCCACTTCAACTTTATCGAAAAATGTCTCTCCATCCCTATCAAATCCCTTTACTTCCCTCTCTTTCCTCACTTTCTCCTTTCAGTCTTTCTCTTCCTTGTCCTCCTCTCTATCTTTTCCTTTCTCTTTCTTCACCTCCTCACTATCTTTTTCTTTCTCTTCCTCTACCTTTTCTCTCTCTCTAGTTTTGTCTTTCTCTCCCTCTACCTGCTCTCAATCTTTCTCTTTCTTTTCCTCTACCTTCAATTTATCTTCCACTTTTTCTTCCTCTAACTTCTCTCTATCTTTTTCTTTCTCTTTCACTACCTCCACTCAATCTTTTTCCTTCTCTTTCTCCTCTCCATCTTTCTTGTTTTCTTCCTTTACCTTCTCATTCTTTCTCTTCCTCTACATTCTCCCAATCTTTCTCTTTCTCTTCTCTACCTTCTTTTTCTCTTTCTCTATATTCTCTCAATCTCCCTCCCTCTCTCTCATTCTTTGTCACTCTCTCTCGTTCTATCTTTCTTTTCCTCCGCCTCCACCTCCTCTTAATAATTATCTTTCTCTTCCTCTTCCTTCTTTCAATCTTTCTCTTCCTTTACACCCTATCAATCCTTCTCCCTGATTCTCTCTCATCCCCTTTCTCTCTCTTCCACCCTATCAGTCCCTTTTTGTTTTCGAAGCCGTAGGGCCGTTTTAATGTTCGCTAGTAGACTGCAGCAGATATGAATTCTAAAATTATATCTTCCTCTCCTCTCCTCTCCTCTCCCCACCTCTCTGGCTTGCGTTTCCTTGGGCCTTGGGCCTTGGGCGCTCACCCTTTTGCAGGAGGTCCTAATAATCGTAAATATGTCAAGTGAGGATGGAATTAATGCTATTTTATCTGCGAATCGCATCGCTCTCACTCGCCGCGCGCGTTTTAATAGCGCACACAACGGCAAACAAAATGAGCCGTCGATCTTGCATCAAATTAGAAGATTGGTTGGGGGGGGGGGTCGACTTTGGGTGAGTGGAGGGGGGGACGAATGGTCTGGCAAAACAAATTCGAGGGGAACCACATGGATTTCACCAGAAAATCAATACTACTCAGACGGACTGTTTGTTGTCAAGTATAACGGAAAAATAACGTGACAACTTTGAAGACTTGTGCTAGTTATGTGGCTTTAAATAAATTTCAGTATTTTTCTACATGTTGATAGATATATTTATTTTATAATTACTTAGGGAGGACATGAAATTACTTCGTTAAAATCACTGCAAATCTGTTGTAAAATCACTTCCCGGTGGTTCGGAACCCACATGAAACTGTAGGTCCAACTTATCAATCACCATCATTCAATTCATTACCCACGCACAGTGGGTAATATTTGCGGTACTATGTGGGCTCCATCTTCAAAATAATAATTAAAAAAAATAATATCAATAATCCACAGAATTGGTTCCTAATGTATTCAGTATTCTAAATTTTTTTTATTAGATCAGTAAATTCTAAATTTAATGTAGCCCAACCTCTGAGTTCTAATTGTTCATATTTCTGTATTCGATTCTTAATCCTTATGCCATCGTCGAGAAAGTTTGATTATTTTAAAAGCCTTTCAAAAATGCTGTGCAAATAATTAATACTGCCAATAAAAAATTTTTCGAGACGTTTCCACGAAAGGCTGTTTGAAGCTATAGGATTTCAGTAAAACTTGTTCTAGTTAAGGTCAAAAACTGGAATAGAGTGCAAATTTTGGGTTAGTTCATTCTTAAGTAATTTATTAATTAAACACTGGAAATTCCGTTTTCAAAGAAAATTTACTGATCAAACTGCATTGACTAAAAAAATTGATCTCTTCTGAAATTCAGATTGATTCCTTTTTTTGCTTCTTTTCCTATTGATTTTCTTATCCAAATTTTGGCTATTTTTTTTCTCAATAAATATTTTCTTACAAACTGTACTTTATGAACCGATACTCTCACCCAGTGGATCTTCCTAGCTGGTTGGTGCCAAGAAATTTCAAATTTTCATGCGAAATGTTTTGATAAAGTTTTTTTTTGTATATTAAGAATCCGTTTTATAGATTTTTTATTTGTTTTTTATTGACAATAAAATTGTATTGTAAGATTGTTTCGTTCCCGCAGAATATTCATAAAATACATTACATACTTCATAGGGTACAGAATGTAGAGAATTATTAATTACGATTCAAAACTTGGAATCGGAATTACTCGTATTCCAATAATTGACTAATTAAAATAATAAAATGAATTATTCACTGATGAGGATAGAGATGAATATTCTAAATAAATAATAATACACTAATTATTGTAATGAAAATATTTTTTTCTGTTTATTTTAATCCATCTAAAAACAAAAACAATTGTATATTGCTGAGAAAAAAAGTAATATAGCGTACAGATTGTATCCATTGGACAGCGAAGCATTAGAACACAGAAATAAGGAGACAGCAGTTGGTGAAAGATAAATTGAACAAGTAACAGGTACGTAGCTAGGTAGGTAGATAGACAAAGAAAAAACAACAAAGCAAAGTGTGAAAATTGATTCGAGTGATTATTATGATGCCGATCATTGTAATGGAAGCGTGGTGGTGATGTTCAGAAGACGGACAGACAGACAGACGTATTGACAGAGTGAGGGACAGGCTGGGGCAATCAGTCTCACGGCTCGATGGTGATTATGGTAGGTGGAAATGATTGTTAGAAAGAGAAAGAGTGTGAGTGAGTCAGAGGGTGAGAAAGGAAGACGAAATGCGATGGATAGGGTATTTGTGTGATAGAGAGAGTGGCAGATAGCGTTACACAGTTGAAACAAGAAAAAAAAGAAAAAACGAAGACTACACGTTAATATCTTCTCAACAATAGGTTTGTATAGTTGTCTATACAGAGAGTGATTGATTGATTGATCACTTTATTCATACAAATAATAATTCAACAGTTACAAGTATAAAATACAATATATAGGTATCGCCAAGTATTATTACATATAATATTATTATAATATAATATGTATTTTTTATTATACATATAATAATATTATATTATTATCACTTATTATAAAAACATAAAATTATAACTGAAAATGAGATTATAAAAAACTTGGTGATGCATTTGCATGAAGCGGCGAAGTTAGGGAAGATGTCCCTCTCTTGACCTATAAATTCTACCTGATAGTATGTTTCACACATTATGAAATTTAATGAATTTTACTAGCAATAGATAATATAGAATTAACTAATAAAGGAAGAAGAAACAGAAAATTATTGATGAAAATGATAGAGGATTGATTATACAGTAATAATAAAAATCGAACTAGAATAAACTACTTTTGACATACAGATAATGGATAGAAGATAATAAAAGGATAGAAAATTATTAGAAAAATTATGATTACAAGATAATAAGAGAGAGAGAGAGTGTGTGATTAGGAGTGTAAGAGAGAGAGAGAGAAAGAGTGAGTTATAGGAGAGACAAAGAGTTTGAGTGACGAGTGAAGAGAGGTTGAATGATACTCCACGCAAGAGTGGTGACGCATCGTCATAAAGAGGTGGCTGTTCTACCTCTGGTGGCACTTCACTGTAACTCATCTGTCGGTTAATTTATCAAAAGCCGGTAATGGTCGGCTTCCTCCTGCAGGAAACAGACTCCGCGGTAGTCCGCCACTGAAACCGACAGGATGATGATAATTTCCACGATCTGATCCTGTCCTGTCTGTCCGTCCGTCCGTCAATGCGATTCTCCACAGTCGTCTCTCTCCCGCGCGATTTGTTGCGCTCTTCTCTTTCTATCGTATCCTCTCTTTCTCAGTTTGTTTTCTTTGTTTCTCAATTCCATTTTCCCATCTGTTTGTTCTCTATTTCTTCCCACCCACTTTTGTACAATGCATTTAGATATGCGTGTACAATTGTACAACATTCAGAAAAACTGCATTCTACTGGGCCATCATTGTAAGGGTGACCGATTAGATTGGCCAGCAAAAATACACTGCTATAAAATAACTTCCCGGTGGTTCGGAACCCACCTAAAACTGTAGGTCCAACTCATCAATCACCATCATCCAACTCATTACCCAAGGACAGGTTTCAGACCTTTGTGGGCTCATCCTCGTTAGCAAAACTTAGAAAACTTTGCGTGCAGTTAATTTTTCAAAATAATGCATGTACAACTGCTCCAATGTTATAACATAATATAAAATATTCAAATTTTAAACAGAATTTCCTATGGAGATTCGACAGAAAGTCCCTCATAATTAGAATTGATAACTGTTATCAATTATAATTGATAATAAAAAATTTGAAAATTTTCCCCGGGACGTTGTCACATTATAATTGCCACCACCATTTTGAATTCTTTGGAGATAACATGTATGTGTTCAACTGTTCAACCTTTCATCTACCATTGCAACTGCAGTACATTATGTCAGGTTGTTAGAACGTTTCAGGGTTCTACACTTTCGTGAGTTTGAAAAATAAGCTAACGATGACGCTAAATCTAAGGAATCTCTGTCTCAAGTGTCTCTTTCTCTATGTCTCTACTACATCTTTTAAACAAGGGGTGGCAGGAAGTAGTCAGGTTAGAATAAGCATTATAGTTAGTGTAGTTTTGTTCAAAATTTCTATTAACTGATAATGATATACAAAAAATCATATTAGGCCTACTTGATAAATTATCATACACAGTATCCTGTAAAAGCGTGATCTCAATACCATAACCGTAGTCTACATGTTAGAAAAAACGAAAACCTTTTTTGGAAGTCTTCTCATCCTAGTTTTCCCGTTATCCGCCATTTTATCTATTTTAGAGAAATCAGATATTTTGATTTGAGTTTTGAAAGCTCAAAATGTTTGATAATGAGAGTTTTACGATAAAATCAACGGTTGTAGAGTTAAGGAATTTTGAAAATGAAATTTTCACCAAAATAGAATTGGAATTTCAATTGAAAATAAAACTTTGAAATGGCCACCATTTTGACAAAAATAATTTCTATTTTCAATTTGTTGAAAGCATAATTATATTTGTTTGTAGAATATTCAAAATTTCAAAAGATAATTTTTGTCTCTGTTAATTAATTAGTATACATGCCAAATTTCAAGTGTTTATTTTAGAAATCAGAAATTTTGATTTGAGTTTTGAGCTCAAACTGTTTGAGAATTAGTTTTTCGATAAAATACACGACTTTCGAGCTGACGAATTTTAAAAAGGAAATTTCCACCAAAATGAAATTGAATTTCTTTTCAATATTGGAAATGAAACTTTGAAATGACCACCATTTTGACAAAAATAATTTCTATTCTTATTTTGTTGAAAGCATAATTATATTTGTTTGTAGAATATTCAAAATTTCAAAAGATAATTTTTATAGGATGGAGCCCACATCTCTTTCTCTTTTTCTTCTTTTAGAATTCTACTCTCTTACTTAGCTCCCCGCTTTTCCTCACCTTTTTTTTCGGAGGATGAAGCCCACATAGGTCTGAGACCTGTGCGTGGGTGATGAGTTGGAAGATGGTGATTGATCAGTTGGACCTACAGTATTTGGTGAGTTCCGAACCACCGGGAAGTGATTTTACAGCAGAGAACAGTGTCTCTTTTGCTGACCAATCTAATCGGCCACCCTTACAAAGAGCGCCCAGGAGAACTCAGCTTATCTCTGATTGAACAGATACCTGCAACTACTCACGGCTATCACTTCCCCTTCAATATACTATATACTATACGGCTATCACTTAATTAGTATACATTACAGATTTCAAGAGAAAATTTAAATCCAACTAGCCCTTATCTCGTATCACACTCCCGCCTTTTCGAACTAAGCACCTCTCTTTCTAATTTTGTCACCCTCTCACATCATTCCAAACCTACTACTTCCTAGCTAACTACCCCTACTCCCACCACTTTCCCTTCCCATACCCCTACCCCACCCCCTCCCCCATCCCCTACCACTACCCCTTCTCAATCACTAAACCTTCCCGTTTCCCTTCCTCCACCCCTTCTACCACTCCTACCCCTACAAGTACCCCTACCCCTTCCTACAATTTACCTACATCATGGCCCCATACAAAACATACAAAAGCTGCTTCCCATTCAAATATATCTGTCTACAAGTACTCGTCATCACTACAATAATACACAGTAGGTTGTGCATGGTGCTACTGCGTCGTGTCATGCGCGATCATGTGCGTGAGGTGCTTTGCCGTTGACAGTGGACAATAATTGGCCGTGAACCATGTCATGTCGCCCTGCCGTGATTGATGCTCGACTCGTGACGCTTTGACATATTTATGGCTTTTATTAGAGGCTCATTCGTCATCATTGTATCGCGGCAGCGTCGCTTCTCCTCGTCGCATGATGGAGGCGACCGTGTGATGGATTAGTGTTGGCGCTTTTCGAGTGGACGGCTCGCTCATATTTATGGCGGCCCCCACTTTTATTTACCCCCTCACGTCCTTACTTCACCCCCTTCAACCCCCTTTACCCCCTGAAACCCCTTCAACCCCCTCGACCCACCACCATGTCACCGTCATCGACACAAACGGCGTCGAAAGCATATGAAAGTAATAAATTAATTTTATGACCGACGACCGACAAGTAGAGAGGATTTGCCCCAGTAACCAACAGCGAATGCCAGCGAATCATTTTTGACTGATGTGTAGCGCTGTCGTAGTTGCCTGCTAAATAGAGAGCTTGATCGGTTGGATAGATAAAAGTTAGTGATTGGGAATGTGGTGGATGGAGGATTGTAGGAAGGTGGTGTAGATGGAGATGGGAAGTATAGAGAGGAAGGAGTAGAAGGAGGCTTAAGAAAAGTAAAGAAAAGATGGTGAATGAGGAAGAGGAGGAGGAAAGTAAGAGAGTATTGGTGAAGAGAAAGAGAGTAAAGGAGAGGTGAATATAGCGAAATAGAAGGACAAAGAAGAGAAATGAATGAAATCAATTCTATTTAATCTTGTTGTAAACTACAAGAGATTTTTCTTACACCTAAATTTTAGCACCATATTACATTTTTCAAGCTAGAGCTATGAGAAAATTACAAAAAATAATACAAGATGATTAGTTACAAGTACATGAAAGGAAACTGTCATACCTGACTACAAAGATTAACTTTACCTTAACTAACGCAAACCAGTAATAAAATACAAAATAGGATTTCTACTTGTACATTCTAATACTATATCTAATTTGGAAAGTATTGTATTTGAAAAGGGGTGGTACATTATGGGAGGAGGTAGTGGTGGAGAGATAGAAAAGGTACTGATGAAGAGGAAAGCGAGGTATATAAGGTGGAAGAAGTCAAGAAAGAGAAGGTGTGAGAGTGAGGGAGCAAAAGGATTAGGTGGGAGAGAAGAAGGACGAGAAGGAAAAGGAGAACTTAAAGGGGAGGAAGAGTAGAAAATAAAGAGTAAGAAGTGAAAAACGAAGGGAAAAGAGATAGAAAAAGAGGAGGAAAGCGAGATATATAAGATGGAAGAGGTCGTAGATGATTATGAGGTGGAGATGTAGATTATGAAAAGAAGAAAGAAGCAAGTGTCGATGTTGGAAGGTAAGAAAACGAAAAGAGAAATAGAAGTAGATGAGGAAAATGATTAAAAACAATGGAAAGAAAGAGTAAGTGGATAATGAGGTGATAAATGTGAAGGAAATAGAGGTGGAAAGCACAAGGAAAATAGAAAAGAGGTTGATTAGAAAGAGAAGGATGAAAAGGAAGAGATTAGATTAGATTCATGTAGGCCGTTTTTCAAGAGACTTGGTCTCCTAACTATACCCTGCTTATATGTGTATGAGGCTACTTTATAAGTAAAAACGAATGATATTAACCAAAATCTTGACGCACACGATTGCAACGAAACACAAGAAACCGAGGAGATTATCACTTGGTGAGTCACAATAGTAGCTTATTCAAACAAAAACCTAGTTACATTGTTAGGAAACTCTACAACAAGCTACTACAGTTTTTAAAGAGTCTTGAAAATATAGAAATATTTAAAAAAGAATTGAAAAACAGTTGATAGATCTTTTTATAGTGTACAAGAGTTGCTTTCACATCAAAATTCAGCCTCACCTTCAACTAATTGATATAGTAATTATGGTAACTAGTGTATAAGAGTATAATTGTTGATCTGACTTGTCTTATACTCCTTAACTGGAGTCTCCAAAACGTTATCTACATAAAAAAGAGCGTGACAAGGAAAGGCAGAGGAACATGACAAAGAAATCATGGGGGGGAAAACGACCCCCAATCAATGCAGGTTGGTTGGGTAGAAAGACAAGGTTAAAAGCCAGACAGACGTCACTGTCGAATATTCAAAATAACTTCCACACGCTCTGCTCTCCGAATGATCTATCGTTTACGACTCAGTCCGGCTACCGGAATCATCATACACCAATGTCCCCTCCGATTATGGCCCCCAAATAACCGTGCCCCCCTGGGGGGTACAGATGGAGGGGGGTAGATGATCCAGCCGAGTGTAATCGCGACCTGTCTGTCCATCTATCATCAATCCACTCTCTTCTGTTCGGTATTGTGATGTTGCCCCCCTCGATTTGGTTTGGTTTTGGCCAGTCCAGGTCGTCGCTCACACCTTTTGTTTGTTACCCCTGCATTTAATGGCCCCCTGGTCCTCCCCCCTCCCCCACCCTCACTCATCATCACTATTCGACTGATTCAATTCCTCTTCCATTCTTCATCATCGTCGTCATAATCATCATCATATCCCCCCCCCCCATCAATTTTCACCATCCACGGGTTCACGACCTAACGTTCATGGCAGGACATATCACATGTGTCATCCAGATAGAACTATAATAACTCGTCAGTCAACAGCCAATATGTCATCCTGTGAAGGTATATTAAAAATTTACTGTTGTGTTATTGGAGGATAAGAAAAAAGGATCTGATTATTTTCAAGATAATTTGTGACTGATGTAGGAGTGAATTGATACTTTTTGTGGAGGTTTCTTTATTATGAAATTCAGAAATTTTAAAAAATCGAATTTATTGATTGCCATGCTATATACAAAACATAATAATAATAATAATAATAATGATGATGATTACTCAAATTAAAAGAACATAGAAAATATAAATGTCAAAAGTAAGTACCTTAAATAAATATTTAACAATAAAAATAAATCTATTTTTTATCGATTGATTATTACTTTTGATCTGATAATTAGTGAATGGCAGCTGCTGGCATAAGATAATTTCATAACATAAAAGTATATTATCCACTATATTACACTAGTACACCTTAGTACACTAGTCCTTGTGTACCAGTCCATTAGTGCATTAGTACTGTACATTGGCTTATGAGTATATTAGTAGACTAGTATCACAAAAGTTCAGTTGGCAAAATCAGTGTAAAGTAAAAACAATAATTGTTTTCACATATTCACTGTATTATAAAGAATCGGGTTTTTGAATACTAGGAAATTTTGTGCTATGACGATAATTTGTATTTTTTATATTGTATTGGACTCAAAATCTTTTTGGAAGGTTTTTTGGAAAAATATTAATTCACTATGCAGTGACAATTTGTCTTATTTTGTATGAGGTTCAAAATTTTTCTGAAAGGTTTCAAAATTTTCTGATAGGTTTCTATTTTAATCTTACAAGAAGCTGATGAAATTCTGAATTCATATGTGAACTTCTAACGAACTGAAACTTTCTATCGTACTTTCCTCGTCTTTTCAGCACTACAACGCCAGTCCACTTCAAAATAAAACATTTCACTTGAATGCAATAAATTATTCTAACGTTTCTTGAAAATTTGGAAATTTGTCAATGCCACATATACAATTCGACGATTTAGCTCAAATATTCACCATTTATTGCAAATCACAAATTATGATAATTCAGTTATAACTCTTCAACCATGTCACTCAGGTATTATACTATATTTTGCATCCACCTTCGGACTGGGGCTCTAAAAAATATTTTTGTTGTCCTCTTTTTACGGAATAGTAAGGAAGAATTGAATGTGATTTCATTTTTTCATAGTTCAGAATGCTGGCGTTTGGGTTATGAGTTGTTTCGTCACAGGTGTGGAGAATTTGCCATCAGAAATTGTTTCTTCTTTCATAGAAAAAATCCTACTTATCCGTCATGTAGCTGGAGAGTAGAACCATCACAAAACAAACGGTTCATGATTTTTTCATTCACTTTGGAATGGAATTACTTGTGAATGAAACGCGTATCTGGGAAATCTCAAATTTAAGAATGACTTCACAGCTGGGTGCAGTCTCCGGTGAGATGAAAAAATAATACAGTAATTGGAAAGATTATAGTAACTTGAAGAGGCCTTCATGAGAGAGAATCACTATCAAAATGCTGAACAATACTGGAAACATTCCGATTTCATCTTTAGTATCCCAGTGAAACGGACTCCATTGTTGTAGTAACGACGATAAAGTCATTACCGTAGCTTGTCAGGCGTGGTGTGAGGTGATTGTTGTTGTAGTATACAGGTGATGGACTATGGAGGAAGATAGATGTAGAGTAAAGAAGGAAGGAGAGTGATAGGAGCAGAAGGGGAAGAAGGAGGAGGAGGAGAAGAAAGGAAAGGAGAAAGAAGGAGTGGAAGGAGAAGAAGTGGAAGATCAAAAAGAGGAAGAAGATGACGACGGAGGAAAAGAGGATGATTTAGTCCTCCAGGTGATGGACTGTAGAGGAAGGTGAATGTAAAGTGAAGAAAAAGTGGTAGAAGGAAATGGAGGAGGGAGGAGGAGCAGATAGATAAGGAGAAAGGAGAAGTAGGAGGAGGATGAGGAGGAACAGGAGGGGGAGGAGAAGAAGAAGAAGAGAGACAAGATGAAGAAAAAGAAAAAGAAGATGGTATTCTTCTGTAGTTACACTCGATAAAATCATGCATCTCATTACCCAGATACCCACTCACAAGTCTCAGACCCATAGTGGCTTCATCACTTGGAAAATGAGAAGATGAAGAAGAAGAAAAAGAAGAGGAAGAAAAGGAAGAAGTAGCAGGAAGGTGACCAAGAGAAGAGTGACACGGCGTGAAAAGATTAGCGGAGTCAGTGAGGTGTACGACTGACTCATGGGAAACAGAGGTACAAACTGTGGCATATCACCGTCTGTCCGTCTAATCGTGCAACAGCAGGTGGAACTCCTCTCTCTATTGAGAAGGCACTGTTGCTGTTGTCCACATCAGTTACTCACTCTCTGTGAAGTTCAATCACTATCTACTCCTCCCCCCCCCCCCCCCCCCGAGCAACTGTACTTGTCAGGAGGTGGTCAGTGCAACTCTACCATCTGTGTGACACTCACCATGAATGGAGAAGTCGAAGTCATCACAGGAGATAGACAGAGATGAAGATAAGAGAAGTACTGGAGCAATCTGGAACTGGAACCATCCGTCAGGGTCTCCTAGCTGTAATGAAAGTCATATGCTTATTAATGGACTCTCTACTATAGCTATTTATGGACTATGTGCTATAGTTATTTTTTATGTAGTTTACGTCTTGGAGATATGTACGGAGTGTAACAACAGATCAACAATTATATGCATACAATATAATACAAAACAACAACAATTTTATACACTTGTTACTAAATTACTATATCAATCAGTTGAGGTGAGCTTAATTTTGAAGTGAAAGGAAATCTTGCACACTATGAAAACGCTTTATCTACAAAATATTTTTTCAATTGTTTTTTAAATATTTCTATATTTTCAAAACTTTTTAAAAACTCTTTAATATTGCGAAATAAAATGAAAAACTGTTCTAACTAAACAAAATCAAGATTAATACAAGTAGGGCCTATGACAGTTTACAAAAAATGTAAATGAAGAGTATGCAATGCGATACAAGTGGGTAAGTGAAAAATATCCTTCTTTTTATTTTAGTCTTCTTCCTCCTTCTTCTTCTTCTTGTTTCCTCCTTCTTTTCCTCCTGCTACTCCTCCTCCTCCTCCTCCTCCTCCTCCTCCTCCTCCTCCTCCTCCTCCTGCCTCTCCACCTCCTCCTTCTCCTCCTCCTCCTCCTCCTTCTCCTCCTCCTCCTCCTCCTCCTCCTCCTCCTCCTCCTCCACCACTCCTCTTCCTTCTCCTCCACCTTCTTCCCCTCCTGCTTTTCCTCCTCATCGTATTTCTACTACTTGTTCATCGTTTTCTCCTCCGTTTTGTTATTCCTCTTCTTCTATTCTACTATTTTCATTTTTTTGCTATTTGGAAGTAAGCAAATTAGAAGAAAAATTTTAATTAAATCCAATTTTGTCATATTGTTTTTGTAAGTGTAGAACAAAAGCTCATTTAATTCATGAAGCCTACTAAATAGTCTATTCTGATTCAATGTTTACATTGCACTCTACAAATAATAAGACATGAAGTTGTCACAACCACAGTTATTGAAAATAGTGAGATACTAGTTTAGGTTGTTACACCTTTATCAATCTCAAACTAACTAAAACCAATGTACAGA
This sequence comes from Conomelus anceps, assembly GCA_948455865.1. Taxonomy (NCBI): domain Eukaryota; kingdom Metazoa; phylum Arthropoda; class Insecta; order Hemiptera; family Delphacidae; genus Conomelus; species Conomelus anceps. The sequence continues at coordinate 48,175,090 of OX418221.1, forward strand.
GTAGCTTGATGTATACTAAACAGGGAAAGATACTATTGGCCAAGGGAGAGAGTGTCTCTAATAGGCTGGTCTTCATTGAAGGTCTGTGATTGGCTGAAAGCCAAAACAAGCCCCGCCCACTGGTGGAAGGAGTAACAGTTGTATTGAATTGTTTGAAAAAAATTTGATCATTAAAACTAGTATTGGAATCGTTTTATCTCCAAACCTTCTAAAATGTTCAATTGTCTGTCTGCCTTTGCCAATCAAATGCAGAAATTCAACGTTATTTTCTTCAGCCTTTAACTTGTGTCAATTATTAGCGAGATGCTTATTTTATCGAAATTATCTATTGTTTCTTAAATAAATTGTTGCATTTCATTCCCAGCAGAATAACTAGCATTATTTCTCCAATTTTCCAGATCTTCATCAAGTTGAAAATTATCGGCGATCCTGATACATACATTGTGCAAGGTAACTGCAGGTGATTATGAATCTCTATAACAGTGAATCAAACGATGAGTTCTTCCAGGATGAAATTCACGTTCAATGAGGTAACCTGCAACAAACACACCAACCATTATTTTATTTGTGTTATCTCTTTTGCAAATCAAGGTATTCAGTTAGAAAATCATGCAATAAACGTAACGATATTTGGAAAAATTAAAATAGGCAAATAATTTATTCAGTTATGTTAATTCTTGAGGAAATCTAGGTATTTCATTTCAAATTTCACCAAGCAAGGAACAAAATGATTTTTGGGAAAATGCACACAGACACAATCATTCATTTATTCCAATTCTTTAGCAAAACCAGATATTTCGTTGGAAACATAATCATCATGCAATAAACAAAATTATTTTTGGAAAATAGAGCTATGACGATTATAGGACCTTTCTCTATTCCTTGCAGAAATAGTTGTGATTTTTTCTAGAATAGATGCTAAAATAAATTGAAAACCAAGAGTAACTAATCAAACTAGAACAGAAGTTTGCAGAGTTTAAAGTAGGTTTTTGCATTCATCATGCAAATAACAAAATAATTTTTTGAAAAATTTTAGACATGGTCTGCGGATGCCATCCTTTCCGTAGTCATTGCAGAAAGCGTTTTCCTAAATTCAACACTGAATATTAGGCAATTGTTGGTGGAGAGACCCTCACGGGTAGTTCCACCTCGCCGTTAGAGTCATGTCATGGGAAACATTGTGTACCTACTATTTTGGGTGGGTTCCGAACCAACCACTCTGAGACTCAATGACTACACTCAACCCAAATACTGTTTGAGTCATGTAATGGGGAAGATTTTTTACCTACTTTCAGGGAGGGGGGTGCGAACCACCAGAAAACCTTGAAAAAAACCCTGTACTGCAGTCAACCCAAATACTGCTTGATTCATGTTATAAGAAACATAGTGGACCTACCATTTTAGGTGAGTCCTGAACCATCGTTGAACCCTGAGACTTCATTACTACATTCAACCAAATACTGCTCAAGTCATGTCATGGGAAACATGGTGGACCTACTATTTTAGGTGAGTTCCGAACCACTGGTAAACACTGAAACCCATGACTGCACTTAACCCAATTCACTTCTTTGACGTCCATCCAGCAATGATGGTGATGATAATACTATTTTAGGTGGGCTCCAAACCACCAGTAAACCCTGAAACTCCGTGACTGCAAACTAAATCCAATTCATTCTAGACGCGTCCATCTAACAATGATGGTGATGATGATAATTGTGACAAGAGTGTCGGGTCTCCGTTCGTTGTGGTGATGATACCTGTGGTTGAAGGGTGGGGTTGAGGGGAAGCTCATTGCCAAAATGGTGATACCTCATTACAATCACTCTTTAGGGGAATGGGGGATGATGGGATTGTTTGGAGGTCTGTTTGTTCTGGTTGTCAGGGAGTGTTTTGGGGGGGGGGTAAATGGCAAGGAAGAACAGTGGAAATGTGGAGAGAATTTTAGTGTGAGGAGAAAGGCCGGGTAGTAGACTAGCCCAGGTCTCGACTACACATTTCGCATCCGTCATTAAAGTAGAAATGAGCAGACCATATATCAGAATAACGCGGCAGCCCGTCTCGCGGCGAACTGCGCTCAGTGTAGACACATTTTCGAAATAACTCATAAATTGCAGTGTTACATAATGCCCCCTTCCCAGACCACTACGACCGCTTGAGCTGGATACGATCCCTGGAGCATTTTTGACATGACTCACTCCGATGTTTCAAATAATAATCATAATTTATATGCTGTTTGTCATATTGTTTCCTACTACAGCGGGGACAACTACACGCGACTACGCGCGTACGTAAAACGCGTGTGGAGTGTCGCGCGTTTTCGGTGTGCTGCGAGAGTGCGCGTGCGTGAGAGTTATTTACGAGCCAAATTATGCGGCAAAGAGATGCTTTACGCTTCAACCGTACCCTCCTTACCCCGTCGCATCCACGATTTACTAGCCTCGTCCATCAAACTTTTGCCGACAGTGTGATGTGAGCAAGGGTGAGATCTTTGCAAAGTAGAATAATTTGAAATGAAAGTTGACCTCTTCTTTGTGGGAAGGAATCTGGTGCTTTATTGACTGCCTGTTGTTATTTTAGTGGATTTAGCTACATTTTCGAAATACATTTCAAATCATATGTTTACTGTTCAGGAAGCAAGTGCAGCAGATAATTAGGACATCATTTTTTTTTTTTGTTAGAATAAAGCCCACATAAGTTTGAGACCTGTGCATGATTAGTGATTGATGTGGTGGATCTACTGTTTAGGTGGGTTCCAAACCTGTATGCTGTTATTTATATATATTTCACACTACAAAGATTGCATAAAAAACAACTAAATAATATTTTTGTGGATATGTAGATCGTTTATTTCAAATTATTATCAATCAATAATCAATTTTTCATGGAAGATATCTAGAAAAAAAACTTTTCAGCATTTATTTTTCAATAAATTGAATACTTTTCAATCTTGATGCGTGACATTTAGGTTCTTATTGTTGTCTGATTTTGTTTGCCAAAACTTGAAGACGAAAGTGTTTGATAAACTTGCTTGCTTTCTTCGTTTTTTTACATTTCCTCTCATTCTCATCTTTATGCTTATATTCATTCCATTCTACCCTTTTTGCTGTTTCATTTTCTCTCTTCCTTTTAAATTATCCCCGCCTTTCCCCCTTTAACTATTCTTTTTCCCTTTTTTGAATTATGTATCCCAATACATACTTCAATAGAGCCAATAGAGCCACTGGTGATAAGGGTTTGCTTTTCTCTTCTTTCCACAACAGAGCCAAATTTTAGTAATTTGTTATTTGTATTTTCTTTATAATTTTGTTCTATTTACATATTATTCTGCATGTTCCATTTGAGTTCAATAAATACATTAGAATTTGAAGTTCAGACTTCAGAACAAGTTCATACAATCATTCTTTGTTCATCCACATGCTAGTAATCTGTTATTTGTATCTTTTATAAGTTTTTCTGTTCTCATATTTTTCTGCATGTTTCAACTTGTTTCTAATTAATGCATTAGAATTTTAATTTGAATCAGCGGATAAGTCTTTAGAACAGGTAGTTCCAATCATTCAGATGTTAGTAATTTGTTAGTTTTATATTATTTTTTACAATTTTGTTTACTTTACTTATTATTCTGTATGTTCCAATTCAAATTAATTTTAATATTAACAGATTGTTATGGAACAAGAAATCCAAGAATATAATGCATAGATTATTGCTTGGTTAGGATGGTAGCAGTGATATGCCAGGTTGGATCAAGGATCAATATGCCAAAGATAAATCGTCTGTTGATCAGTTATAATCTCCATCAGCATCATTAATAGGACTGAATGCAATATCAGAATCAAGAGAATAACAACTCTCAATGAACACACAACCCTTCTGGGCCCCTCAGCCCTTCAATGTTGCCCTTATGGTCGGTCACTCTAGCACCCCAATCTCGTTCACATATTCAGTAGCACCTTTCCATCACTGTTAGTTGGTTTGCGAGAGCTCTCGTAGTTTGCGAGAGCTGTTAACGAGATTTTAGCCATGATTTTTATGACGTTTCGGTAAGCATTGACAAGGGGGGCTATTGTGGGGCTTCGCGGCTATTATGAAGGGTAGACAAGTGGAGAGGATTTATCTTTCTCACAATGTGACTGTGATCAACATGATATGTTCTCGGTCTGTCTCTCCTCCCATCTTTCCCACTTTTTCGTCACTTCTTTCTCACTCCACCCTCTTTTTCCATTCTTTCTTTACTCTTATTGTATATAACCTGTAACTATTATCTGTATATCTTCCCATCGTCCTCTCTCATACACACTTGTTACTTAATCTCTTCCCGGCGGTTCGGAACCCACCTATAGGTCTAGCTCATCAATCACCATCATCAATTTATTACCTACGCACAGGTCTCAGAACTATGTGGGTTTCATTCTCCGAAAAATATATATATATTTAACACAGACGAAGAAAAAGGTCTGTCTTGGTAAACATTAATTTAATGGAGATAGTATTTCTCCTATGGTTGAATCTCCATTTAAGTGATATCTGTTTGTAAAGGAATACAAAATTCCCCTGTACTAGGCTTCACCCTTCTATCAATTCAGTTCTTCATTCAATTGATTTCCATCTGAACTGACACGCAATATACAGAAATAAAAATTAGAACAACAATACTCAGCATAAAAAAATTAAAAAACAAACATTTTTAGAAAAGAATTTCCATTCCAAGTATTTTTCAAGATTGAAGATTTTGGAGCTTTTTTCCAGTAGTATTACTTCTTTTAGTATTTCCTATTTCTGCTGGGAATCATTGTAAATATGTAATATAGAAGATTTAAATGAATATTATACTCGGCCTTGAAGATGAGCTTCTAGGACTCGAAAAGGTTCAGCCAAGAGTGAGTAGGAATATTATTTATTCACAATTAAAATTGACAGCAAGTCGCTCAATTTACAATAATAAGTTAATAATATCGGGGGACCGAGCTCCGCTCGAATGTTATGAATGTTGGGGCAGTTATGTGTATTTTGAAGATCGAAGATGTTTGAGGCGGATTAGCGATGCGTTGTGCTTTGAAGTGGTAATTACTTTCCACATGATTACTTTTCCTATCATAAGCTATTGCACAAGCAAGTCAATAGTAATGGAAAGGTGTTTTTTCTAATCATTATTTATAAATTATGTATTTTGAGCAGCTGAATTTCGTTCTTAGCAGCTATAAGAACTGTAATTTTTCATCTTAGGTAGTGGTTGGGTAGAGGAGAAACCGCTCTGGGGTTACTGTTTCATGTGCCTGAAAGTTTTATGATTTCTATTTCTGTTTTAATACAATCCATCACTGTTTCTACAAAAATCTGCATGGATCCCAGTCATTAGAAAACAGTTCCAGAAATTCAGTAAAATAACGACACATTTATACGGTGTCAGCTCACTGTCTACTGTAGTTTGCAGAAAGGAGCGCATGTTGAAGCGTGGCTGTAACATACTATTGCTTCTTCATACTATTGCTTATTCATGCAGAGAATAATAAAATAAAATTCATTGTAATTCCTTGTTAAATTGTAGAAAAAACGACCGGGAGTGTCTTTTCACATGATGGACCAAAGTAATCAGAAAGGTTTAGTTTTGTAATCAAATCACCAAAGAAATGGAAATAGCTATTTGTGTAACTAGAGTTAGTGTAAAAATGTTTCTCGAGTGCAGAAACAATACTTTGCACTCGTATTACACATTAAATTTTTCCTACAGTAATGTATAAAGTAATTTAAACAGAACAAAACAAGACATACATAACCTGACAATTCCTCACATAACCTATCTTCGAATCAAATCGATTTCAACAACTATTTCACAGCTGAAGCAGAGTAGCCAACCTATTTTTGAATGCAGAATAGGGAGCCTGCGTATTACATGCTCACTATTTTGTGTTGTTAGGTTGCAAATGTGGAGTGCGGAAAAGTACTTTTCGTCATACTTGTAGGTTATGGACAGTTTAACAGTCAAGGAATCAATGTGGTAAATAGCTGTTTACAGAAATCAAAAACAGCTGATGTCATTTGATGATTATTACCGTACACTGTGTGGTAAAAATCATCAAATGATTATTACCGCATGCTTATGGGTGGCTACTGGCTACCATTTCACTGAAAAACCATTTGGTCGAAAGATAAATCAGCTGAACCATTATTGCCCATTTCACCTTGAGTTGCTGTGATTTAGTGTATTGAGGTTATGTTTGAATAACAACGATTTATAGTTTCTTATTTCAACTTATCTGCTATTTTAAACTTGTATGACGAAAAATATCGTACGTAACTCGTCCGGGAAGATGTTTACCATACTCGTATGATAATACCGCACTCGACTTCGTCTCGTATGTTCACTCGTATGTTAAACACCATTTCCCGCACTTGTAACGTAATATACTATTCCCGCACTGGAATTTACTTTCCCGCACTGGTGCAGGAATAGACTATTTTGCATGCTATAGTTAGTGCAAAATAGGCACTTTTTCGGGTCACTGTAGGAAAAATCATTTGCTGAGCTTTGAGCACTGGTGCAGGAATAGACTATTTTGCATGCTATAGTTAGTGCAAAATAGGCACTTTTTCGGGTCACTGTAGGAAAAATCATTTGCTGAGCTTTGATTCTCCAGTCATGTGTTTCCTACATAACTGCAAGGCTCCGATTGCATGGTACGCGCGTAAGTTTCGCGTTCCAGGTAGCGTAAATAACGCCGATAAGGTGCCTACCATATGATTGAAATTAATTTTTTCATCGGCTGTTCCTGTAAGGATAGATTTCTCCTTTTTGTGTCCTTCAACGAGCTTTTATAGAAATGAGACCTAGCGCAATCGTATTTTTGCACCAAAAAGCCCCTATATTCGTAATTTCATGAAAATCGTTAGAGCCGTTTTTGAGATAGTGACTGGAAATAGGTACATACAATTCCTTGCTCGTTTAATAGAATAAGATTAACAACGCAGATCAAAAAGAACAAGAAATCCAAGAATTATATCCGGTTAAAGGTTATAATTATTATAGTCATGATTCAAGAAAAGTCCCCATCATATTTTGACTCTGTAACAATAATATTGTAGAATATCGGAATTAAATTTATCAAATTGTCAGAAGTCTGTTTTATGTGATTTATTTATTCATTCATCCATCCAGGATGACCTATAACTCAATCTTCACTTATTTTTCTTATGCAAAGAACATCTAGTATAAAATAGAGATCGATCTATCAATTACGCACACATTTAATAAATTATTGAGTACACTAAGGATGTAATAGTAATATTAATGATAGAAAAGATCGCACCAGAGTACGGAAAGGAGAGTAGGAAAGCCGAGTGCCGTAGCAGGTTCAATCGGAGAAAAGCTACGAAACTCCTGGGCCACCTTTGTTACGGTGACCGATTGGAATGGCCAGCGATAAATACTCTTTCTCTGCTGTAAAATCATTTCCCGGTGGTTTGGAATCCACCTAAAACTGTTGGTCCAACTCATTTGTCATCATCATCCAATTCATTACCCATGCACAGGTCTCAGACCTGGACTTCATCCTCCAAAAAAAAATTTTGTGAGCAAGTGGGGAGCTAAGAAAGAGAGTGGAATACTAATAGAAGAGAAAGAGAAATAAAATCTGACGGAAAAGTAAGGAGATGAGAAAGAGCGTGAAATAGAGAGCTTACGAAAAGAAGAGAATGAAAATGGAAAAGAGGTGAGAGAGTGAAGATTGTGTGGAATAGAGAGAGAAATATAGAAATTGTGAGAGAAAAAAGAAAACAAAAATCATGTAGCATCTGTCCCCATGCAGAGTGATGTCAAACCCTCCTCATATCATCATATCACGCGTCCTGCCATTTCCCTCCCAAAAAAAGCCCGCCAAAAAAGCATCGCCATCAAAAAAGTGCTACCTGATTGATAAACCATTAAAAAAAATTGGATCACTTATTAATGATGCCCCTATCAGAGCTGGCTTTGTCTTTATCAACCCGAATACTTGACGCTTCCATTTTTTTGACACGACCAGATTGCGATTTTGGATTTATTCCCATCAAGTGAAGCTGCTCTCCATGTTACTGTCCGTATATATCACCAATCATGTCATTGGTCACCTTTTTCAACCTTTCCTCTTCTGACTCTTTCACTTGGACAATAATGGACGAAAATAATAATAGGGAGTTGAATTTGCGGATGAAGAAATGTTATTTTTAGTGCATCGTAGGCTTGAAAATTTTGAGTTGATTGATCGCAGTAATTAATGAATCTAACATTTTAAGTGTAATACATAAAGAATATAGTACATGAAATACAATATTCTAATTAAAATAATATCTTATTATGATAATAATGTCATATTATTCATAAATGTTTTGGTCATACTTGATTTTAAAAAATTGTTTAATATTAATTAACTTTATGGATTTTCATAATGTTGTCATCTCAGTGAAATCATAATATTATTATTGACCGAACGAAGTGAGGTCTATCCTTTAAGACGATCGGCATTTTCTCTGTCTGTCTCACGATTACAAAAAATACGGACGAACGCCTTGACCAATTGTTATGATTTTTCATAGGGATGTACCTTATTCCCAGGCCCAGCGATGTGTATATTTTATTTTTGTCATATTCAATATGGCGGCCGGTTTGCGAGGTATAAAGCGAAATTGCATCAATATGAGCTTCATTCTTATATACAGTTAATTGGGTAGGAACTGAATTTTCAGCATTCTTGTAGTGCATCTATAAACAGGATACTCATAGGGACACGCGGTAATGATAGGTAATTACAAGGTAATTGTACTAAGAAATCCGGTTTAGTACTGTAGATTTTAACTGGCAAGCGGGTGTGTGTGTGCGTGTGTGTGTGTGTGTGTTTGGTCCTGCGCAGTGTGCCCTTACTAAGTAACCCATACAACATTATTTGCAACAACACAGCTCTGCTCTCTGTATCCGCGTCCGGCATCGTTGAGGGTCCTGTTCACTCGCAGACCTTTTACAAAAATTTCTTAATCAATCTATTTTAATTTACAAATCAGGGGTGCCCACGTCCCCCAAGCATCATGACGCACCCCCCCATGTTTCAGCACCAGCCTCCCCATAAATTAGGCACCCCCAAAAAATAAATCTATTGACATTCTATCTGGTGATTTCGTAATATATTTTTGAATGCCGTCACGTTAAACACGGTTTCCATGAACTTTACCCCTCCAAACTTTTTTGGAACCCCCCCCCCCAAAGAATTTCAATGACGCAGTCTTTTTCATAACCCCCTGTGGGCACGCCTGTATAAATCATAAGTTGTCATTTTATTCTTTCAATTAGACTTGAATAGACTTTGATAAAATAAGCTACTGAGATAAAAAAGGTACTAGATTCAGCAGTGATAACAATCTTAAACTTAATCAAACCAAAATTCGAATTTAGAAGTAACAACATATTCCATAACCTACTATTGGCCAACAAAAAAAAAATGTTTCTGATTAAAAAAATGGTGGCCTCTAGAAGGATGAACTTCGATGCCGTGCTGCCATTGGCTGTTTACTGCGACATGTCACACCCACTTTCAACAATTGGAGGAGCTAACCAATGAGAGACAAAAGTGAATAGCAATGGAAAACATGACAAAATAGTAGAAAGAAAAGAGTTATTCAAACGTCTATGATAAAAAATTGATGTTAACAAGCTGCTATGTACTCTAGTTTTAGTTTTATTGGGTTCAAAAATGACGTTTTAAAGTCATTAAACGTATTTTCATAATAGATTAAGTTGTGTCAACATCAGATCTCGTCATTGGTAATGTCTGTTTTAAACTGTACGAGAATTTGATTGTTCTTTGATGTTAGAGATGATATATATGATATATCAGGGGCTTCTTGCATGAAAAATTACAAGCTTCAATGACAATTTACAATAACTTCAATAACATTTTTAAGTAACTTAAAAATATACAATTACTAATAATATTAGTTTGAGATTTTTTATGCAACAAACTCCTGATTGATGCAGGTTGAGAAGATGTTACTTTAAAAAAACTTGTTAATAGGTCAATGATTATCAGGAAAGGTTGAGTTAAAGATTAAGGTAAAGGCCGAGGTAAAGGTTAACGTTAATTCCAACGTAGAGGCCAAGGATAAGGTAAAGGTTGAGGCTTTTTTCTTTTTTTTCGGAGGATGAAGCCGACATAGGTCTGAAACCTGTGCGTAGATTGGTTGATGAGTTGGACCTACAGTTTTAGGTTGGTCCGAACCACCGGGAAGTGATTTTAAAGCAGAGAACAGTGTCTTTTTTGCTGGTCAATCTAATCGGGCACCCTTACGAACAGCGCTCAGGAGTTTAGTAGCTTATCTCTGATTGAACGGATACCTGCTACGGCACTCGGCTATCACTTCGGCTAAAAATAAACAGGAGAGGTTTATGATATTCTGATCGCTTTTAGAGCTTGAAAATTTGAATTGTTGGCTGTTTGTATGACATTTTCAAAATGTGGGCCCATCAAGCAACAATCAATTTTTGTAACAATTAGCGAATTATTAGTGGAATGCAAAACATTCAAGAATATTCCCAGCCTACTTCCCCCCCCCCCCCGGAAAACAAGGGAATACGGTACCACGTGATATTTTAACATTGATAAATCATATTTTTAGCATCACGTACAATACAAAATTTATGTAGCCTGCAATTATTGTTTGAACGAGTTGAATTGACAGAAATCAACGAATGCGGTTCGAAAGAGCGGAAGAATATTTCAAAATATTTCTGCGACTGAGAGCCATAATTTATTATTCGTTTCAGTTTTGTTGAAGCAGATATCAATTGCAGACATACCTTTAGTGGGTTGGGAGGGGGTTTGGGGTAGCATGATTTGTCGTGATTAAAAACGCATGAGTTGTGCTGGGGGCAACCAACGTTGTTTCAGGTAGAAATAAATGTCAGTGTTACGAAAAATGAAACATTGATTTTGGTTGGATATAGCATTAGTTGAAAAATTGTGTTTTAAATAGCAGTTAGCAATGAGCAAATGATGGACAGAATTGATCAGTTCATGTTTAGTTACAACATCTTTAGTGATTTATTTTATTATGCATTATGGATATCAACTTAATATTGTGCCTTTTAATAAAAAAACTAACACTATAGTTATTAATTTATTACAGTACATGTTATTCGTATAAAAATCGGATTAATTGATATTTTGATTGCTTAACTCACAGTTATTTGCGTCCTGACACTATATTGCGACTACTTTCTATAGTTGGATGATACAACTGATTAGCAACATGTTGTATTGAATATATTTTTTCATTTATTATAATAATTTACATTTGAGTCCAATGAATGTCTTTGTTTTTTAATTAAAAGACGGAGAAATGATAAAATAATAAAATTATTTACATCGTTTAAGATTCATGGAGTGAATATGTATTAACTTTACGTGTAATGGATCAATCATTCCATCAATATCGTTTTAATTGAAAATTTTGTTAAATTTTTTGGACTGTGATTGTGTTTTGTTATGAGTAAAATCAAAATAAATATTCTTTTTCTAAAAAAGACTCCTGAATTCTTGTGCTTCAAGCTGAAATTTTTAGTAAAACAAACCTATCCTCAGATTTCGATTCTAATTTGAAATTTAGTTTAAAGCAGCTTTGGGCAATGCTTGTGTTGTATTCACATTGATTGTATGTTATTTAAATGAATAAATAGAGTAAAAAGCAAATGATTTGAATTGTTGAACGACAATGTATTTCGACATAATATCTCTCCACTCTTGAAGCATTTCACCTTCTACCTACGCCTATATGAGCATGAAGTCTTGAAATCTTCTGTTTACGATGATCAATAATATTTAATAATAATTTTCTCTTATAAATCAAATTATAGAACAATAATTACTATGCTTTCAACAAATGAATACCATGCGTTGAATTACTTGAGGCTATGCGCAGTGCTTTTGTCCCATTTTTTCGAAAATCCTTTTATTGAATAGAATATCATTAAGGTTAAGAAATTTTATCTTTTGAAGTGTTAAACATTTTTCCCATCTATTATTTTGTTAAAAATGCAGGTTTAAAGTCCAATTTTTCAGTTTTGTGGGGCAACTGATCTCATGCACCTTCAAGTATTTTTTATACTTTTGATAATATTTTTTTTTCATTTCAATCGATTAGTTTTTCAAAATAAGTTATTGGAAAACTAATTGTTTTTTGTGTTAAAAAAAAATTGCTTTGAGAAAAAACAAGTTGATCAAAATGAGAAATATGTAATTTTTTCCTCAAGGTGTCTTTTCTTTATAAAAAATGATCAAAAGTCAAAATTTTAAATTAACGTGGTGAGATTAAAACTGAAAGAATTCAATTTCGAACCCTCATATTTCACAAAATAATGGATGAAGAGAACTTTTCTTCAATTGCAATAGATAACATAATTATATTTAATAATAATATTATTATTATTATTATTATTATTATTATTATTGATATCCAATACAAGGAACTTTTTAAAAAATATATAAGCATAAACACTGAGCACAGCCTTGATAGGGTGTACTAGCTTGTATTCTTTAGTTTACTATATAAGGTCGAGTCAGTCAGTGAGTGTGAGTGCAGGTGTTAGATAGTTGCATAGTGAAGCAGCAAACTGGTGCTGTGAAAAGGGGTGGCCGAGGCCATTTCCACCCTTATAATAATATTAGCGAGTGAGAAGAGAAACGACGTAAATGGCCAAGGGGATGGTGGGGGGGGGGGGGAGTTGATGGGGGTGGAAGTCCACATACATATCCCACTATCCCACTTCTCCCCCCCACCGACGCCATTTCATCCCACCAGGCGTCCTATGACGACCCGATAAGCATTCCCCCCTCGTCACACCCGCACTAGGCACAAAGGCCTAATTAGCCATAAACTGTCTGATTTATAACGGCAGAGAAAATGCAAATATGAAATATGAAAATGAAGATGGGTGTAATAAAAGTGATATACGGTTCTCGGCAGAGCCATTCTGTAGTAAAGGAGCCATGAGTCACTCGTCAGTTTTATGCTAGGACGTCCATCATCCTTTTGACAGGCTTCATGGCCTCTTGCAGGAGAGAGAGAGTGTATGTGGGAGTTGGTGGGGGGGGGGGGGAGAGCGTGAAAAGGCGTCCGGACTCCTGAATTAAAAGGAGACGCGCAATGTCCTGGAAGAGGATTGGATGGAGTGAGAGAGAGTGAGGGAGAATTCTGGCTTCTTCAGCGGGGCTGTTTAGGGATTCGAGTTAAAAGACGGCAAACCCTGAGCATCAGAGAGTGAGTGAGTAGATCGTAACACTCTTTTTCTTTCTCTGGTTCCATTACCGTTCTTTGCCTCTTCCTATTTCTTCTTCTTCTTGTCCTTCTTTTTTCTTGTTCATTTTTCTTTCTCTTCTTCTGTTTTTTCTTCCTTTCCTTCTTCTTCTCTTACCTCCTACTTCTTTCTCCTTCTCCTCCTTCATTTTGTTCTCTCCTTTTTCTCTTTCTCCTCGATTTATTCTTATTTATCTTATTTCTTTTTGTTCATACTCTACTATGTATCATACTAGATACCACCGTGTACAATCTATGTGATGTTAGTAATAACAATGATTACAGATACTATCTGATAGGTATCTGTATAGGTATCTGATAGGTATCAGATACTATCGTATGGGTATCTGTATTCATTGGTAATAATGTTTTAATATTATAATCTATTGAGTCATTGAACTACTCATGGATTTATTTGTCTGCGGCAATATTTCTAGAAATTACTGTTCTATAACTTGATCTATTGAAAAAATATTATTATTTTTTTCGAATAGCTCTTTTAGAGAGCACGCTTAATCAGCTTCTTTCATTTTTTTTTAAAATATTATTTTAAATTATTCAAATATTATTTATTGCTTTCAGTGAACTGTAATTATTTTCCTGGATTTCTTGTTCCATGACGAACTGCGTTGTTAATATTAACTTCACTATAATATTGTTAATATTGAATTCACTTAATAAGTTAACTGTAATGATTGTCCAGTTTTTAAGCCTATTTAGTAATTGAACCAGGTAAGATTCTATTTTCCATTGGCATTCCAGTGGATTTTATTCTTAACGAGCGTAGTAAAGATTATTGTTCGATCTATTGAAAAATAATATTTCAATTAATAATTAAAATTAAATTTTCGAAATATAATTTCTCGTAAATAGATGACCATCAGTAACATGTAAAAAGGCAGAATAAATTATTATTCATTAAATAATAATCCTTCAATTTTTTAAATATTATTTCTTGCAATAGGATAACCATCAATAACTTGTAAATAGGCCTAATAAATATCATTATTAAATAGATAGATATGAAAATGAATTCAATTTAATTTTAAAATAAAAATTTCAATTTATTTTCCAAATATATAATTTAATTTACTTTTTCTTCAACTTCTTCGACTTCTTTTCATTTTTAAATATATTATATTTCTTATAGTAGGATGACCATTAATAACTTGATTTTTCTTGAATAGATTGATTTTTCAATAAATAAATAAATAGAGTTTTAGAGGTAGTAATAAGGTCGAATCTCCTGCCCTAATTTAGAAACATTCACAAAAGGACGGATGTCCCCTTTAAAGGTAAAAGTTGTTCGTAACGATGGTTTTGTTGTTTGGTGACCATGTTTGGGGGGGGGGGGGGGTAAGGGGGTTTCACGGACTAGGAGTGAGATAAAAACATAGAAAGAGAGAGCGGGTGTGAGATAGACAGGGTTGAAGAGAGACATAGTGAGAGTGAGAGACGAAACGAGAAGGCTACAACAAGCAATCCGACGTTGAGACGCGTAGCAAGCGCGAAAAGTAATGAATGGTTTAATTCAGTCATACCTTGGCGGAATGAATTACGACGAGACGGGGGCCGAACGGCCTTCGGGGGCGGTAAAGAGGGTGACTGGAGGCGGCAGTAGTTGATCTCCGCCTCAAAGGCCGCCGAAGCCCCGTGCATTGTTAAGATAAGGTGGCTTGGTGGCGGTGAAGGGGGGTTTTATGGCCGGTTGAGTGGAGAAGGGGGCTTTGTGTTTTTCGTAGGCGACTACTGATGAAATTTAAAGCGCCACTCGTTCCCTCTCTGTTCTTCACCACCATTTCCTCTTCGTCGTCATCTTCTTCTCACCCTTCATCCTGGCCATAAAAGCAATAAAGGGCTGCCGTCGCCATCGTCGCGAACGCGGACGGACGGACGGACGTACCGGACGAAGGGGACGGAGAAGGACGAGCGAACGTCGTCGCAGCAGTGCTCGGGCGATTTATAGACGAGACCGACAAGCGCATATATTTCAAGCCGTTGCCCGTATGAATCTGACGTGTTCCACCCCTCTTTCCCCCTCCGACCACCCAACCCTAGAATAGCGCGCATAATTTGCACCCCCAAATGAACTCTTCTAGCCCACTCTCGCCGCTCGGGGTCAACCCCTCTTTTGCAGGTTCTTTCTTCCAAGTGTGGTGCTGAAAAAACGTGGGGGATCAGCGACGTTTTAACGGTGTTCCCTTGAAGTATGTCATCTTTGAAATTGAACTATTTATACGTGGATTTGTGAAGGGAGAACTATTGATGAAGTGTTTCATCAATGGTTCTCCCTTCTACTACCAATACTAAATAATTACTAATTAGACTAAACAGTAGACTAAAATATCGGGCTCTCAATTCCCGACGTAAATGGATTGAATTGTTCTCTGCTGTAAAATCACTTCCCGGTGGTTCGGAACCCACCTAAAACTGTAGGTCCAACTCATCAATTACCATCATCCAACTCATTACCCACGCACAGGTCTCAGACCTATGTGGGCTTCAAGTAAAGTCAAAATTGTCTTTTTTAATACAGTGGAGATCTGTCCATGGAAACACGGGAAAATTGTATTTTTCTATACAGTGGAGATCTCAGTCAACTGTAGTTCTCCAGATTTTAAGCCTATTTAGTAATTGAACCAAATGGGATTTCATTTTCCATTGGCATTTACTACGTGTAGATTTTATTCTTAACGGGCGTAGTAATGTTATTTTCGTATTAACTTTTTATAGTAAATTCATCAGTCAATTTTAATTATTGTCAATAAATAATATATATAACTTTTTGGCCAAACGTTTTCGAGTCATAGAGACAGAGGTTTCTATACAGTGAAGATCTCGCCATGTAAGCACGGAAAACACTACTAGTCCTGACAATGACTATTTGAAGAGTCAACCACTACCAGGGGCGGTTTCTCCATGTAAGAGAGAAAATAAATACAAGCTCTGACAAAAAAATAATTATGGTTTATATTAAGAATAGTCTAATGGTGAAAATGCATAGTTTTTTTTATTTTTAGGTATACTTTCTAGAAGATGTGAATTGTTTTCAATTTTTAAATAATTTTAAGAATGGGAATCGATCAAGTAATAAAAATTTGGAAGGGGAACTTTCCTATTAAATATTCATGATTTAGGCTTCAAATATAAGCAAATTAATATTGATTGAATTTTTTTTAATAATAACAGTAATAATGTAAATAACAGTATTTACAGTAGGCCTATAATTTTCATATGTGCCCAAAATATCAGTTTATTGAGAACACGCCACTGATTCTATATCAACAGTTCCATGAGAATACACTTATATTGATATTCAATTCAAATCAATTTATTTACACAACACACAAATACAATACATATTGAACAAGAATATATTCTAAACCAAAATAAAGTAACAATTGATACATCGAAAATATCAAAAGATGATTGGACTTGTAAAACCTTTCCAACTATGGTATACATATCCATTATTTAAAAATAAATTGCTACATTATTCTTCAAAGATTCTTCGTTTTATTTATAATAATTTTTTTAATCTGATATTATGATAAAAATTAAAAAGTAAGTAAATTCTTATAGCTTTCATTAGTGGGGAGACCTTAGTTACACTTCGCCATTTGAGCCATGTTATTGGAAACATGTTGGACCTACAATTTTAGGATGTTTAATGATATTGGGATGGAATCAATGAAACTGAACTATTTTTTAAAATATTGTAAAGAAATCATTAAGCGGTTCAATAAGTAGTACAGTAAGTAGTAGCAGAAAGAAGTTTTGAGCTTAAAACTTGATGTATTTACATTCAATATTTCTAGGAATAAATATTAAACAATCAAAATATACAACAATATTGTTATAAGTGCACATTATTTTTCCGCATTATATAATTTATTGTAATATAGAGATTTAATAAGCGACGAACCTTTGGGCCCTCTTTTAAGGGTGACCGATTGGATTGTTCAGCATAAAAGACTGTTGTAAAACCACTTCCTTGTGGTTCGGAAACCAACTGAAATTGTAGGCCAACTCATCAATCACCATCATCCAATTTATTACCCACACACAAGTGATTATTACTCACCGATGTGAGCTTCATCCTCTAAAAATAATATAAAAAAAAAAATAGTTTATATAATTGAATCGCAATAATATAATCAAAAGGTGTCGATCAATTATACAACAATACGAACTGTACTATTTTTTTTTTTTTTCATTTTAAATTTCAAGATCTATCAAGCTCGTATTTTCGCTCTGGGGAGAACAATGCACAAAGCTGGGAACAAACAGCAGGCAACTTCATTTTTTATATCTTCGATTGGTATCATCAACTCGTAACAAACCCAATGTATTACCATCGGCAGTTGTGATCAAACCCAGATGCAAACCTCAAAGTGAAGAGTTTATAGAATACGAGCTGAAACAGAAGCAAGATTTTTCCAAGCATTCATCCGAAAACCCAAACATACCCTTCTGTCATTGCCACTGACATAAGATAACAGGAGTAAGGGATGATGTTATGGTTTGCAACATATGCAGCGGGATGTGTTCTTCATATTGGAGTTAATTTAATAACCAACCCCCTTGTAAGGGATGATTGTTTGAGAGGCGAACGATAATGTTATTAAATAAGGGAGATTTTTTGAGGTGGTGCAGACATATAAATTGTTATAACTGTTTTGTACTTCGAGGAAATTATACTAAAAATAATACAATTTCAGGAATTAAATAACAATTATTTTCCATTGCTTGTCTCAAGGTTTCCATTACCGCAGTTTTGCTAATTACTATTGATATTCTTTGTAGTGGCAAAGGTGATATTGTGAAAGATATCCATAATGAATAATAAGACATGAAGTTGTCTCAACCTCATTTATTGAAAATAGTGAGATACTGGTTTTGATTGTTATACCATTATCATGATTGTTAAGTCGGAGATAAGCAATCAGTGCTAGCATTGCTGTAAGTGATACTGGAGAAAAGTCATTGATAACGGTAACTTATCTTGGCTCAGTACCTGATAAATTACGGAGCGAATTAAAAAGAACGTTTTTGATGTAGCTTCTCAAACAAAACGTATTTTAAAGAGCTTGTTTGGGTGTAGTAAAGATAAAATTGATATCTGGGATAAAAGTGGAGTTTATAAATTGAATTTCGGTGATCTGTTATGTGTGTCAGACTGGAAGAAGTTTCAAATGCAGTATAAATGAACATATAAGTGATTGAAAAATCCAAAAAGGAGACTCAAATTTTGCAGAGCATCACATTAATAATGGACACAAGTTCAAGGCTGAAGAAGATATTGAATTTCTGCATTTGATTGGCAAAGGCAGACAACTGAACATTTAAAACGTTTTGGAGATAATTAGGTTGGTAAAAAACAATTCCAATACTAGTTTAAATTTATTTTAACCGATTCAATACAACTTGGTTTCAGTATAATTCTGGCCTACATTGTAATAGCGGTACATTCCTGTTTTCCTCGGTTGACCTTGACTGCATTTCTGTGATTCAATTTGAACTTTAAATTCATTCAATTTTGCCTACTTGTGTATTGTTTTGTTTGTTGCTTTCTATGTGTTCTCAGTTTTTTGGTTCTTGATTTTGACTCTTATTTTTGCTTGTTGCTCCACCCACCAGTGGGCGGGTCTTGTTTTGGCCTTCACTAATTACAGCTCTTCAATGAAGGTCAGCCTATCAGAGGCACTTTCTCCCTTAGATAATAGTATTGTTCCCTGTTCGGTATATATTAAGTTATTCAGTACATTAGTTTTAGTTTGTTTGAGATTTATAATCGTGTAATAACCGAGACTAGTATCTTACGGTTTCCAATGAATGTGGTTGTGACAACTTCAAGTCTTATTATTCATTATGGATATATTCCACATATCACCTTCGTCGTTAGCGTTCAATTGTGACTATTTTTTGAACCTCAGGTTCATTCTGCATCGTTCATTCACCTATCATGCTGGAAGAAAATGCCTTTCTTCATAATGCTATCCTCACATAATGAATATCTATAATGTAATAGAATTCGTCACATAATAATTATACTATCCATGTGTGTTACATTAGGATGTATGTACAGTATTTCTATTTCATTTGTACCCACTCGTTTTGGAAGAGAGCAGTCTACTTGATTGATAAGTTCAGATAAGGCGTAGTAGACTGAGAGAGAAGCAAACACAAGATGATATGAGAAAGAAGAAGAATTACCCAAATGACTCGACGAGTATTTGAACAAAGTATAGCAGATTGAAAGTATTTAGAAGAAGATAAGCAGTGAGGTAATAAAGAGAATACTGCGACAACAGTAAATAAGTAGGTGGCAGTAAAGAATGATGGAAGGAAGAGGTGATAAAAGACAAAGGAATGAGAGAGAAAGGAATCCAGCGAAAGAAATTGATGGCCACTGTTGAGAGCAAGCACATTGCTGCCTGTCTGCCTGAAGACAGATGGCAGCCACGGGGTACTAAATCAAGGCCGACTTGCCCGCGATCACCCGACCACTGTTTGCCTATAAAATACAATCGAGAATGTGCAAATGCCTGTAGTTTGGCCAGCCAAATAACGAATTACCAGCAGTCTTGTAGACCTGGAGGCTGGTGATAAAAACCAGGATGAGGTCGTCAGCCAGGACCTTGAGAATGTTTGGTGACAGTGTTGTTGTCTTCTAAGCTACACCCTTTCCACGGCCACAGTGATATTTGTTCAATTTTTTCAACTTTTGATTTCTATTCGTCAGTTCTTATAGATAGAAGAATAGTAATAGGATTCACCTGCAGGCTGTGGTCATACATTTGTGTTGGAAGAATAACTACTACATTTTTAATCTTTTGTTCCATTGATCAACTTCTTATTAGTTCTAATTATAGACAAACAATCTATTTTTTTATTCATACACACACATATACACACAAAATTAGTACAAAATTGAATTTTGACAAAGACATAAAAACAAGACTACAATATTAAAAGAAAAAAAACTGGTTCTGTGGTGGGGTGTGCTAGAGGGAGGAAAGAGGAGGAGAATACCCAACCAACTATGGTTTCCCATGTACTAGGCGGGTAGTAGAATGATAAATAGGGGGAAAGGAAAAGGCGAAGACGTAGTGGAAAGACCCTGAAATTGCGTGCAGGGCGGAAAAGAAGAAAAGAAAGAGAGAGAAGACAGAAAAGAATAAATGAGTCCACAACAGTAATATCAGTACACTAAAAATCAAAAGGCATGGCAAACATCAGTCAGAGCAGAAACTCGGATCTCAGCCGTACTTGTAAGCTGGGAGATATTCATAATGAATATTGTTCAATGCACTTGAATTCTTAGCATACTATTCTTAGTATACTATAGTCTTACTGATAAATAATACTTGGATTTGACACAACCACATTTATTGAAAACCATGAGAAACTAGTTTCGGTTGTTACACTATTATCAATCTTAAACAAACTGAAACTGAAGTCCAGGTAGCTTAAAATATACTAAATACAGAGAGATACTATTGGCTAAGGGCAAAGTGCCTTTCATAGACTGACCTTCATTAAAGGTCTGTGATTGGCTGAAGGCTCTAAAAAGTCACGCCAACTGGTGGGAGGAGAATCAAGGAATAATAGTGTCAAAATGAAGAACCGAAAAGTAACAAACAAGAATAATAGCGGTACACAGGTTGCATCTTGTGTGCTGGATTGTATTTCTCTTCAGTTTAATTTTTTTTTTTAATTATATTTTTGTTTTTTGTTACAGAATTATATTTTTGGATTGAACATAGCTTTTCTGTAGATAAGAAAAAAAACACTGTATATTGCTATTTTTCTTTTGAGAATAAAATCTATCTATCTATTTAAAAATTGAAAGATTTAAAAAAAACATTCAATTTCAGCCTACTGTGCATGGCTCGTGTTTTACTTTTTAGTTCTTGATTTTTACACTGAATACTCATTGCTTGTGTTTCAGTCAGGTTCAATCGAGGCTTTTTTTTGAGGTTCAGACAGGTTCAATTAAGGCTCTTGTTTGTGGTTCAGTCAGGTTCAATTGAGGCTTCTCTTTGAGGTTCAGACAGGTTCAATTAAGGCTCTTGTTTGAGGTTCAGTCAGATTCAATTGAGTCTCTTGTTTGAGGTTCAGTCAGGTTCAGTTAAGGCTCTTGTTTGAGTTCAGGTTCATTCACCTATCGTGCTAGAAGAAAATCCCTCACATAGTAATACAGTATACTGTTCATGTGTGTTTCATGAGGATATGTGTATTTCTATTTCAGTTGTACCCACTCGTTTTGTAAGAGTGCATTGTAGCTCTACTCACAAAGCTATCTGGAAAATAAAAGCCTATACCACCATTCCCTCACACACAACGAAACCCGGGTTTGTGAGGAAGCATAAAAGAATAATAGATTAAGAAGAGAAACATGGTGAACTGAGGGAAAAGAGGATAATAAGAAGTACATTCAGAAGAAGAAGAAGGAGAAGAAGAAAAAGAAGGAGAAGGAGGATGGGAATGAAAAAGTAGTAGAGTTGGATGGTGACTTGTAGTTGATGGAATTAGTTGTAGAATCAGACCGAGTAAACAGACCAATAAACTACTGGCCGCAATACAACTTTGTATTGAAGTTTTATAGCTGAGCAGACCTCGCCTTGCCCTGGCTTGGCTCGAGCAGTCTTCTATTATCAAATGTCATTCCATTAGGTTGTCGGTACAACGTCACTGGAACGGTCTGATTGATATTACGACAGTTTCACAAACATCAAAATAAGCCATTAAATTTATTGACAACTCGCAGACTACATTCGCCTACTTATATTCTCGACTCCGGCCAAGTTTGCTCGCTAATCCATTCGATAGGCTCGATTTACTGGCATCGTCTCGGCGAATAAAACAATCCTGCTTGAAGTGGTAATGTGTTATTGGGTTGTTGGATTGTAGCAATACAATTGTAGGGCACTTTGTTGCTATTGTCACTCAGTCGAAAAAACGTACTAAGTGGATTGGAGTATGAATAAATTTTGTTCTTTGTTGCAGTAATTCAACAAAGAAATTTATCCGTATTTTTTAGCTGTTACTGTATCTGTATCTTTCAGCTGTTACTGTAGCTGTATCATTTTAGCTGATACTGTATCTGAATCTTTCCAGATGTTTCTGTATCTAATTCTTTCTAGTTTCTACAACCTCCTAAAAAAGTACAGTATACTCCTAAAAAGTATCTTATTGTCCGATTTCTACAATATTGTTCTTGTTTGTTGTTTTTCATAGCAACGAGATAGCGTTTTTCGGCTGAAAGGTTCGTATCAAAATTCAATATTATAAACTATTTTCAACTCTTTTTAATGTTTCTTTTAGAGTGAACTTTTAAATTAATTGATTAAGTTAGGTGAAAAATAATCATTTTGTTATTTTTCGAGTGAAGTATTTTAGAAAATTTAAATTATTAGTCTATGTTAACCTTAATGTTTTGAACAATGTAACATATTCAAAATTTGTGAAGAGAAGTGTTTTGGACTTGAGTGTTGCTCCTTCACATTCATTGTAATTTTGTCACAAATAAATATTGACTGTTTATTTTCTTCCATTTACAATGCAACCTAAAGACCTGCAAAGTTTCAGGCGTAATTATAGTCCTTCGATTATTCAGTCAGTATTGACAACTAGTGAAATTGTCAACTTCTCTATTAATTGCATGGAAAAGTTATAACATATCAACATGTAATTACTGTATACTGTAAATTATAGATTATATGGAAGTGTGGATGAATTTACGGAATCTATAAATTTTCTTGATTCACTTAGCACTCCTAATCAACCTAGGTATGCTGCTTATGTTCCTTTCTATTTCTTATCTTCCACACAGTCTTAAGGGTTGGAAGGAAGAGAGGACCAAGAGAGTCCCACCATTTTTAATTGTTGGAAGGAAGAGAGGACCAAGAGAGTCCCACCATTTTTTCAGTTCTTAAAATACGGATGTACACAAAGACAAAAAAGATCTTACTCAGACTTGATTAAAAACTTTGATGTAACTTAAATTTATTAGATAAAAAGTTACAATCATGATGAGGGTTGAGAAATATCACCAATTTTGACCTTGAAGGAGGAAAAAGACACCAAGTCACCCCCGGTCACACCGACCGCCACCATCATGCCACCCCGGTCCCAGAGACCGCCACCATTGTAGAAGAAAGGGTAAAGGCGGTGGTTGAAGGCTGCCGATAACAAGCAGCGACACATTTTGTGCAGCTAAGCCTGTCTGCCCAGGACTTTCCATGATATACGACAGTCTTGAAGTTGATTTTGATTTAAAACAGTAGGATGGAAGCCCGTGCACACACGCACGGGCACACACGCGCGCGGGAGTATGTGACACGACAACCAATCACAGGGCCGCTATTTGTCTGTCATTCGTGGTCCCAAATTTATGGCCCACTATCTCTTGTACGGAGCTGGTGACGTGGCGTGGAAGGAGGCCTTCTTACAGACGTCTCCCCCACCCCTCTTGCCCTGCCACGATTAGACAGTTTACTTACTCGTCCCTCTCACTCAAACTTTCTCTCTTCAACCAGCCACCTCTCTCACCAGACCCATGAATCTTTCATCTCCTCAGATTCCTATCTGGGATGTCATCCTCACCCGGACACATTGTCTTCTTGGCTGCTCTGCTCGTGTTTGTACGCGCGCGCGCGCGCGTGTGTGTGTGTATGTGTGTTAGGGTGCACTTATGTTGCGATTAAAAATGTATACAGTTGAGTCTTGATAGTCCGAATTTCAGTCGAACCCCGGCTACCAAATGCATATTTTTCAAGTAAAAAATCAATATTTAAATTAAAACGTTCGTTGAACCCCGGCTAACAAATGCGAATTTCTCAAGAAAAAAATCAATGTTTAAAGTAGAAGATTTGAATTTAAAGTAAAATAAAATCTTTTGTTATCTTCAAGTAATATTTGGATACTCTTTCCCACTCATTGTAAGTGCTATTACGAGAGCATATCTCCTCAGATTTGCAACACCGAAGCTTCAATTGAAAGCCTCACGGTGTCCCGTGTAGTTGGAGTTTATCGTGAATCGAGGCTTCTGTTTCGATTCTACTCCTACCGAGACTCGTTGTTGAGATTGGAAATACAGCACTTACTGTGTTATGAAAGTGCATTACAATTCTATTGAAGAAAAAAACAGGTAGGGAGCAACCCAGAATTAATCCCAAAGATGCTGGATGAAATATCTAAGTGTATTGAAATTGATTATCCATGCGAATTTAAAAACGCTGCATAATTTTAGTAATTAAAACAATATTATCAACATTACAAATTGTGGACATGAAATAAGCTATTCACCTAGTGTTTTAATATTCGAGTGAAAATTCTTATCAGTATAACAGAGGTATTATCTTAGATCAAATGATATTAAGAAAGCAATGAGAATCTGCTCTGGTAGCGCAGTTGATTAGAGCGCTTGTCTGTGATAATATAGGCTCTGGCTGGCTTCGTTTCCCGCTGTCTTTGATTGTATCTCATTCAGCCATGGATGTTTTTCATTATTCACCTCATTTCCCACGCACAAGTCTCCTGACTCATGTGGGCTTCGTCTGCGATAAAAAAGTGAGATGATAAAGCTACGAAAAAATTCGTCTACACTTTCTTATAAGAAGATAATAGGGATTGCTTGAAAATAACTCAATAATACCTTACAATTGCTTGTCAAATATGTTGATAATTATAGTTGTTGCATACTTCTTATATTTTTTATTCAATTTTTCATCCTCATTTCACATAAAACCTATTCAATTTTACATTCTACTTTGTTGGCCCTAGAGCTTTTCGATTGGATAAATCAAAAAGTATAGCTACCAACTACAGTCATATTCAGTTCTGTAACGAAGCGTTTCCATACCAATTTTTATATGAACATTTTCCGTATTTCAATAAGATGAATAAGTTTAACAACCTTGCAAATTCTTCCTTTGTTGAATATAGCTGTTGAATTTACTGTTACAAGATAGTATTTTTTGGCTTGAAAGTTTCTATCAAAATTTGATATTTTTTATATCTCCTATCTCATTCCACTACTACAAACCCACATCTCGTCATTCTCACACCCAGCACACATCACACAGCTTTAGTTTGATACCTTCCATTTACCCCACAACGACCGTCTTCCCTACTACTGTCGAACATGCCAAAAACAGTGAAAAGCGATGAACCCCCGCTTTATAAAAGGGGGGCACGTGGGGGGGGGGGGGGTAAAGGGCTAAGTCAGACTGACGTCACAACTCTAGAAGAGCAGACTGAAGAGCTGTCACCTTGTCACCTATTTCTCCCCCTTACCTGGGCATTCCTAACTCCCTCTAACGCCCCCTACCAACCTCCCCCAACCCACTTTACCATCATTCTCCCTCCTATATCAACGTCCCCCAGCCCCCCTCGGCAGTTGGGGGCGCTTAAACTGGCATCAAAACTACTTCCTCACTCTATTTGGTGAGTCGTCCTCCTCACCCAAAGTGAGTGTTGCTGTTCTTCTGTCGTGTCATGTCTCGGATTTAGCGTCGGCAACGTCAGCGTCGGTCTGCGACACATCAGTGACACCGTCAGTTGCCTCATAAACGGCGTCTAAATGACTGACTGACGTGTTACACTGTTGCCACTTTGTTCCTGGTGCGGAAAGCCCGTTTCCGGACCACCTGTCACCGTAATAATGTCCGACAAATCGGGTCAGCATCAGGTGACAATTGTTAATTCCTCACTAAATGACTCCTGGTTTCATGTCATCTCATTCACTCACATTCTCTCACACTCTCTCTCTCTCTTCCACTCAACCTACCTCCCGATTTCCTTCTCTTTCTCTGTCTGGTGACATTCGTCACCACAATCGTTCGTTATCTCTGAACTGTCCATCTATCGTCGGTAGCTTTGAATGGCTCTCTCTGCAATGTCATGCATCAATGTGAGATTAAACGAGGCCATCGTTATAGCTACCTTCAAATTAGTGGAAAGTATTGTAGTCGGTAGTTAGAATTTTAATAATCGTGACAATTATTGTCAATTGTTTACATTGGCGAATATAGTTGAAATTTTGAGGGGGGCAAATAACAATAATAATTATTATATTAAAATTTTAAATATATTATTACACTTGTAACAACTTGTTGAACTTGTAATTTTTACATTGGAATTCCTTGTTTTAGTATAGTTAAGTAGAAAATTAGCCAAATTTGAAAATTAAATGACAGCAGAACT
Source organism: Conomelus anceps (assembly GCA_948455865.1). Taxonomy (NCBI): domain Eukaryota; kingdom Metazoa; phylum Arthropoda; class Insecta; order Hemiptera; family Delphacidae; genus Conomelus; species Conomelus anceps. The sequence goes on from OX418221.1 coordinate 48,201,616, forward strand.
TTGGAATATAAATATTTTAAAGCGCTTAAGCAAAGCTTATCAATCATTGCAATAAGCCATATCTTAACACAAGTAATTTCTTTAGTCATCCCAAACTAGTAGGTTTCCGGCGGTCCTTGGACAGGAGTTGAATTCGAGGCCTCTATTTTCCTCTGCAGCCTATGACGTTTTTTTCAAGTTCTAAACTTTTTGGGCCTCTACGCCGAGACCCTGGGACAGTGTCGATCACATGTGGTCGCTGGTCCCTAGCTGCCTCATCCAGCTACTAGTGTTTCAGTTACTGTGAATGTTACAGTTACAGTGACTGTGGTACAGTCAATAACCAGACAGCATTGCCAGATATCTACATCCACCACATTATATACATAGAGCTGGTGATTTTTTTTAATAGGCTCCTCATCCGTGTCTGATGTTTATTTTCAAAAATGCTTCTTAACCTTGATCCCACCCAAGGTTATAAAACAGGTCGTTTTTATAAACCTTGTATCCCACCTACAATTTAATGTACAATCAATTTTTTCCAGTTCCATGTCCACTGTCTAATTTATACCGATTTGTACCTATCGTTACCAAAATCAGCTCCCCGATATTCAGTTAGAATACTGGTCAGTTAGTGGAATAGAAAGTTGTGAGTGGGAGCAGTTAAGGCGCACACCCAGACAGATAACGATAGATAGCGTTCAGGGTTGGCTCACTGTGGTCGTTCCGTTGAAGCAATTTAAGGTCTTTGCAACTGCTGATAGCATGGTTACCGGTCTCTGGTGGATTACCCGACCAGAATCATGAAGATGTAGCTCGGAGGTCACCTGAACCCCCACTGATACCAAGATAGCCAATGGCTTCCTCTACCAATCACCAGGCAGCATCCCCTGATATCTATATCCACCCCATATATACCTATATATCCTATCACCATCCCTTGCGACAATCTCTTTCGTTGTCGTCTCTTCTCCTCTTTATTGTGACCCATCTCTTCGACGGCTTTTCACCGCTATTTTACTGCCTCCATAATTCTACTTGTTTTATGCTTTCTCCACGTGTCTTTTACTCTTGCTTCGCTTTCATCAGTGCGTTTCTCTACCTCTGGTGGATTGCTGTGAGGTTAGGGAGTGAAGTTTATCACTTATAACTGCCTCCCGTTCAATGAAATTGGATTGGCGACTTATTTGGTGTGTTACAAAAACTAACTTGGACTAGCGATCTGTTATTGGTTTTCATAATGATTAGTTTTCTGTTATTATTTTTAGCCTAAACTACACTGATTACAGTATTTTAAAGAGTGAATATTTGATGATTTTTTTCGTAAATTACGCCTTGAAGAATCAAGGCCTGATGTGTGAGACAAGTAATATGATAATAAGTATTGTTTTATTTATTAATTAATTTGTAGTTAACAAGGAAATTGAAAAAGGCTCTTGAATGGAAACTTGTTTTCTATACAACTAGTTTTTATTTACTGTACGAAATAATCGCAATTATCGTGAAATACACACGTGCATAGTTTGAAAATAGATAAAGTCAAAATACAATTATAGCAATCACAAAACAATAATTTTCAAAAAATATTACTACAAATAATTATTAAATAAGAAATAATTACTAAAATAGTTATTACAAAAAGAAAAATATAAATGGAGAAAGAAGCATTTTATACAAATATAAAAAACTGGTCGAATTGAGGAAATCCTTATTTTTGGAAGTCGATTTCAAATATAACAAATGAAAAAATATATAATCTAAACTTAAAAAAAAAACACTTTTGAATGGAAATTAACTCACGTTATGGCGTGACGGCCGTTTCGCTCTGTTGTCTATAGCATCGTCAGACGACCCACTGTACACTCTGTACTGTGTACTGTGGGTCGTCTGACGATGCTCTAGACAACAGAGCGAAACGACCGTCACGCCATAACGTGAGTTAATTTCCATTTAAAAGTGTTTTTTTTTAGTTTAGATTACATATTAGTGGAAAGTAGATGGATTTTCAACATCACAGAAAAGATATAACAATTTATATCAATATATTTAAAAATATATAACAAATATAGCTTGTTATGATTTGATTTAAAAATACTGGTTCTTGTGATTAGAGATTTTGGGGATTCCCATACTCCCTAAAGTGTGAGAAAGAAGAGAAATCAAACAAAACATAAAGCTTAGTTAAAGAATGTGTATAAAGTTGTAAAGGTGTATACAGCTGATCACCCCGATCAGTATGTGAAATATGATAAATTGAAGAAAATATGAATTTATTTTTAGAATATATATTTGTAAGCTGAAGAAACTAAAATGCCATTCACAACATTTATAAAACTATGTTCTTAATAATGCACTCGGAATCGCAACGCACAAAGCTGAATTTAACCAAATATGACAACGATATGAATTGAGTGATAACCATGAATATAGTAGGACATTACCGTGGACGTTCAACTTGTGCATTGTAATGACTTTTTAAAATCACGGTCACACTTATGATGGCGTTTTCATACTTAACACTTTTCTTTCATTGCTACCAAGTGCGCGGGTTTTAAATATAATTTAATTAATTTTTACCAACATCCACCCCCGTGCTGCATAAAGGCTTCCGGCTGTTCTGCTGTACTGACAAAGGACAAAGTCACTTGAAAAATGTTGTATTTATTAATACTATATTATAATGCTGATTGCAGTGTAGATCGTATTTTTGGATAAAATCATGAATATTCAGTAACTTTTCAACCACCGCGGACCTAATTATGAATTCGTAGCTTTATGTAACTTTGTAACAACTGTGATGCTCCTTATTATCGTAACAAGAGACATATGTCCTAATTTATGAACGTCCCTCTAGTGTCTCTTGACTCGAGGGATCCTTGAAGTGCTGAAATAAATACATACCAATTCAAGAGTTACTTGAGTCAAAAGACACTGAAGGAACTTTCATAAACTCGAGAGGGACTCTTGAAATGTAATGTAATGTATAAGCATTTCAATGGTTCCTCGAGTTGAGACACACTTAAGTTCATGAACTCAAAAGTGACTCTAGATTGTAATTTATTCATTTAAGCATTTCAAAGGTAACTCGAGTTGAGAGACACTTAAGGAACTGCCCATACATTTATAAGGGTCTCTATAAGATAGATTTGAGAACTAATAAAATACCCACATACTGACAAATATTCCATTTCTATCAAGCTGTAACAAAAAGGGTGACTGACCACACCCAACTTTGCAGCTCCTGTGACTCAAAACAGATTGCAAGTTGTCGCTGATCAGAGATGACACAGCTTCAAGGGTCTAATTACGAGCAGGACATAGAACTCTCCCAGGCATGGTCAAGCTGATAAGACGTCCGGCCAACTAGCAAGATGGACGGTCCTTGAGGGAGAGGACTTGCTCAACTCAAGTCTCAACTCCTCCGTCATGTGACCAATCTCGGTCATGATGTGACCAAACTGCTCCCTCTGACCGCCAATCACAACTTTCGCACTACCATCAAACCAGGGCTCCTCCCAATGAACTACAGGCCTCAGGCTTGTAATTCTGAGACGACAGGGTTGTGGTGCAGCTAACAACAGGACTTGATTACAGTTAACAAACTATGATAACCCTGATCGTCTGGCTGGTCTGAGGGATAGGGACTCATCAATAGAGATTACATTTTTCATTCATAAACTTCTCGATGTGAAGTTTTTAAATGTCCTTAATTTATTATAGAGAAAATTGAAATTCCCTATTTGTTTTAGGTTCAAATTTCTTCAAAACCAAATTAAATCGAATTATTAAAGAAAGGCACCTGCTGAAAAACCCACAAGGTTTAGCGGAATCTTTATTTGGAACTTGTAAATGAATGATTGATTGAAGAGATTGAACATAATCAATGGAAATGACATTTTTGATATTAATCAAAAAACGAAGCGTACAGTGTATTGTAGTCTGATTGAATCCCAAAACAGTATGGAATAACTGTCTATGGCAGCGCACCAAATTACATTTTAAACCCAATAATAAACGTGATAGACAGAATCAAACGTATTTTCTTCGAAGGCACAGATTAAATATACTCAACTTCAAAAATCTATACAAATACATAATATTTCACGATAATAATAGTTCACGATATGAAGTTAAATACAAACTATTAATCAGATACTACTTTGAAAGCCGATACCGTAATACAAACGAAAACAGATACAACACAAGACACACACATTATGGAATACCAGATTATTATACAGAAATAGGGAAAGCAGTACCAGAATACTTTGTACCACAAATCCTGAACAGTATCCCTAACCATCTTAAAAACCTACAAACATATTCCGCAGTAAAACATGAAATCAAAACTTATTATATTACTGAGCAAGGATAACATATTCATCACAGAGGAATAGGATATTGGTTATTCGTCACATAAAATCCATAATAAAAACCTGATTAAATTTAAAACTTAGCAAATCACCCCAATACAAGCTAAACTTAGCTTCTGGGGTTGCCACCACTAGAATTATTATCATAATAACTATTTATATATTGAATTTTGTTAAATTGTTGTATATTAATTGCATGTACTGTTATTTACATTCAATAAAGCTTATAAAAAAAAATTATTATTATCATTATTATTATTAATTTATTACACGGAACACTATCAAGTAAAGATACAACAGGCACAGCCTGCTTTCTTTACAAATTTTGAACAAAAAAATACAAATTTTAGGTTATATCGAAGTTCAACTACATTGTTCACGATATGAAGTTTCCAAGTGTCTTCAATTATTATTTTTACAAAGAAAATTTAATTTTTCTTTTTATTTTAAATTAAGGATCTTTAACTACTTTGAAATCAATTCAAATTGAATTATTAAAGAAAAGGATAGAACATATTCCATGGAGATGACATTGTTCTCGATATGGTAGTTCTTGATGTGTAGTTTCTAAATGTTTTCAACTACTTTTACAAAGAAAATTCAATTTCTCTATTTATTTTAAATTAAACTTCTTCAACTACTTTGAAATCAATTATTAACGAAATAGGTAGAACATATTCCATGGAGATGACATTTCTCTCGATATGGTAGTCAATTTCTTGATGTGGAATTTTTAAATGTCTTCGATTATTTTCACAAATAAAATAGAATTATTTGTTTTTCATTTTAATTTTTTTAATTTATTTAAAATAAAATGAAATTGGATTACTAGAGAAAGAGATTAAACATAATTCATGGAGATGACATTGTTCTCGATATGGAGGTTTTAAATGTCAATTTACGAGTGTCGACTCAAATCACTAGAAATAAAATAGAATAATTGTTTATAGATAATTGTTTGCTAAAGATGGTCCTGAAGATTCAGGTCTTGAAATGCTCCAATGCCGCTGACGAATGTAAGCTCTGTTGTTCATTTCATTGTAGAACCTTAATTTAAATAAATAGATTAAAGATGAATATAAAGTATAGCCTGAGTAATTTCTATAGTTAATTTTTTTTTTTGGAAAATCAAGTTGACATAGATTTGAGACTTGTGCATGGGTAATGAGTTGGATGATGGTTGTTGATGAGCTGGACGTAGTTCTAGGTTGGTTCCGAACCATCGAGAAGCAGCAGAGAACATAGTCTTTTTTGCTAACCTAACCAATCCAATCGGTCACCCTTACAAAGAGGGCTCAGCAGTTTGTAGCTTATCATTATCTGACCGTACCTGCTGTGGCTCACGGTTATCACTTCCCTAAATTAGAATGATGTTTTGAGTACCGGTAGGCTCGTAATGTACATTATTAAATTTGAATTATTGGATTTGATTATTGAATCGCTCTTCCACATGTTTATTTTTATTCTTCTTTCCTCTTCATCTTTACTCTTCTTCTTTCCTCTTCTTCTTACCTCTTCTTTATTTCCTCTTCTTCTTTCCTATTTTTCTTCTCTCTTCTTCTCCACTCTTCTTCTTCTTCTTCTTCTTCTTCTTCTTCTTCTTCTTCTTCTTCTTCTCCACTCTTCTTCTTCTCCACTCTTCTTCTTCTTCTTCTTCTTTTTCTTCTTCTTCTTCTTCCCTCTTCTTCTTCTTCTTCTTCTTCTTCTTTTTCTTAACTCTTCTTCTTCTTCCCTCTTCTTCTTTTTCTTCTTCTTCTTCTTTTTCTTCTTCTTCTTCTTCCCTCTTCTTCTTCACTCTTCTTCTTCCCTCTTCTTCTTCTTCTTCTTCTTCTTCTTCTTCTTCTTCTTCTTCTTCTTCTTCTTTTTCTTCACTCTTCTTCTTCTTCCCTCTTCTTCTTTTTCTTCTTCTTCTTCTTTTTCTTCTTCTTCTTCCCTCTTCTTCTTCACTCTTCTTCTTCCCTCTTCTTCTTGCTCTTCTTCAAACTTCTTCTTTTTTCTTCTTTTTAACTTTTTTATCTTCTTCCTCCTCCTCTTTCCTCTTCTTTTCATCTCTTCTTGTTCTTTTACCTTATTCTTCTTCTTCTTACCTTTTTTTTACCTTTTTCTTCTTCTTATTTATCTTATTTTAACACAATTTGAAGCTGTTAAATCAGTGAATTTGATAGTTGAATCTCTCTTCTTTTTCTTCTTCTTTCAACTTCTTCTTCCTCTTCTCCCATCTTCATCTTTCTTTTTCTTCTTTTTTATATCATTTTTCCCCTACTTTCTTCTTTTCATCTCCTACCTCACTTCTTTTTCCTTTTTCTTCTTTTTTACATTTCTATCTCCTTCCCCCTACTTTCTTCTTTTCATCTCCCACCCCACTTATTTTTATTCTTCTACTTCTTATTTCTCTTATTTTCCTTTTCTTTTTCTTCTTCGCTTCTCCTTTCCTCTTGTCTCCCGCTTCTGACTCCATACGTCAATCTACTTCTGTCTTTTTCTTCATCGATTTATCCTGCTCTACTTGTTTGTCGCCTTCTGTCTCCCTTCACATGTCTCCGCATGTCTGTCCGTCCGTCCGCCTTGACTCATGGGGTAAACTGGTTGTAATCACCTCGTACCTACTACGTCTTCTGCCTCCTTAACTCCTTTATTCCAGGAACAGCAGACAGGTCCTCTCCTCTCCCCACTCCTCACCAATCCCCGTCCAGCTTCTTCCCATTCTGTCGAAAGCTATCTTTGACACTTCCCCGTCGTCCGGGACATGTTTAGAGCGCTTCTTATAAAGTCTGATTACCTTTTCATGTCGTCTATATTGCCGGCTATAAATTTCTACAACCGAAAAGAACTGTCTGCTTTTTTCTTTGTTTGCAAAAACTTCCAGGTCGTTACAAGATGGATTCTATGCCGTCCTTTATTGATTTTAATTGTAAATTTTGAATTTTGAACGGACAACATAAAACAAATTACCCAAACAGCATTTTTACTGTTTGCTTGACTGACCAAACACTCTAATCAACAAGAACCGGAAGAGACAATTAAACACAGCTTCAGTAATGACCTTCCAGATTAATTACTCTTTTCTAACAAAATAAACCTAAATCGTTGTCTAAACCAAACATATTCAAAAAACCATACAACACAATATCACAGCAACTTATCACAATAAAATAATATCAATCAAATAATTAAAGGTCACAATTTGTTACTAATAATTAATCTTCCTGAGGCAAACATCACTTGCAAACTTTAAACTTTTAACTAATAAACCTTTTCTCTTGATGTATTTTCGACTATTAAATTTTCCCCCCAAATGTGTCCTCAAGTCAGTCCATATAATCGATCGCACTATCGACGAGTGGGCCCACTAATACTAGAAATTGTTGATATGTTACCTTGATTTGGTCCTTAGAACACTCATCCTACAGTTACCGGTACATATTCCTGTCTCTGCCCTCCATTAGCAAACTTAAGGATTCATCTGGTAATCCCAAATCAGGTGGAAATTTCTAACTGGTAATTAGTGATGCCAAATTGATCCAGAACTCGTACCTCCAACTGGGACCACTGAAATTAATCAATTTGTCCTACAATTTGCTCTTTACTCTCTTGACTACAAACTAAAATCAATTTCACAATTTACCAAAAATAAAAGAATACAACAATATACTCTATGGGTCAAATATTCGTTCTCATTAAATTTTGATTTTCTAACTCAGATTTTAAAGACATAAAATTCAGATTTTAAAGAGACATAAAGTTCTAGATTACAAAATCGTTCAATAAAAAATAGAGATACCTCTGCTACTTTCATTAAATAGTTCAAGTTATTTCTTGTAAAACGTTTCAGAAATAATACACTCATAGTTTATCTCATCTATCTAATCTTTTATGTTACATAATTAATTCCTATCCAAAGAAAAGTCCAAACTTCTATAATTATTTAAATCGAGTTCACCTATTACTGAAATTTTAGCATCATGCCAAGAATACTTAACCACAACAAACTAGTAAAGACTTTCTCAAAAGGAAAAACATTAAATTCGTAATTACTAACAGAAAAACAAATTTTATGGTCCATCTATGGTAACCTTTAGATACTTCACAGAGAAACTTAGACAAATGAATTTCTCAAACGAAACCTGAAGTGTTCTTAGAAATAAGAATCTTTGAAATTAAACTAAAGAGTAATTATAGGTTAAATCTTTGCATTACTGACATATTTATCTCAGAATTCAATTTTAAGACACAATAGGAATTGATAATTTACTGACATTAGAAACTTGAAAAACTTACCCAAAATTTGGTGGTGATATTTAATTCAATTTCATTTATGAAGACTAATCAAACTCAATCCCTTGAAAAGATAAATAAAAAAAACTGGAAGGTCAAACTGTAATTAAAACTCTACATTTCAAAATGCAAAAATTAAAATCCTCAACTCATCATAAATCAAAAAATTAATTTCTACTCCATTGCTTGTCTTCCCTTCGTAAGCTCAAGTCATCAAGAAATCAAGCCAAGCCAACTAAAAAAGACGCTACCTGATCGAGATGCAAGATTTAACAAAACACTCACATTTTTTCTTGACTTAACCAATAAAAAACGAGAACTATCACGCCACCTCGTATGATTACATGGCTAGGCAGCCTTCTAAATCACACATTTCTCATTAAGTGCATGATTTAAATAATATTGATTTACATTAGTTTATATTTATTAATTTTAATCCACTAAGAGCAAGTCAATTATTAATGTTAATAATTAATTCCAATTCACAGAAGTTTATATACAAAATTTCAAATGGTTTCCATAAAATTTAAAATAATGTACCTAGCAACTGCCAACAAAAGAGTGTACCTGAGCGCGAAGTTCAAAACATTGTGAATTCATCACAATTCTAATGTGAATTTAACTTGATGGTTGTATCAATAGCAGTAAACGTGAATCTCCCACGTGCAATAATCGGAAATTAAAGCTTATAAGAATAATGAGGTTAGAAGTAGCATCTTTATTTCTTCAAAAAAAATTTATGATTATTCTGCATGCTGATAAATTCTATGATTTAATAGATATTGGAGAGGACATATTGTCTCACTCATCTTTCAAAAAAATGATATTCTGTACAATTTTTAATTCTCCCATTCAATTTTCTAATTGTAGAATAACCAGAATATACGATATATAATTATAAAAATAAAAGCCTGAAATTGAAATTTCAAATATCATCTTGATTGATCATTGGTACCAATTCATGTAATCTGAAAAATATATTGATGGTGGAATTGAATTCTTTCGATATAATAATTTTAAAAAAATTACAAATTTATTAATAAATTGTTAAAAGTTTCTAACGATTAAAGCACAATTTATAGTTGTGTTGAATAAGAATTCACAAACAGATGTTGTACTTTGTACTATTAAATTTGTACTATGACAAAATGTTCTCTGCTGAAAATCACTTCCCGGTGGTTCGGAACCCACCTAAAACTGTAGGTCCAACTCATCAATCACCATCATCCAACTCATTACCCACGCACAGGTCTCAGACCCATGTGGGCTTCACCCTCAAAAAAAAAAAAAAAAAAAAATTAGAACTACTTGTTTTTAGTTACGGTACTGCCAAATTTCATGGAAGTTTTTAATTGTATTGTAATTCCATAATTGCTTTGTAATAGGCCCCTGTTAGGTAATCGACAAAATTAAAATACAGAAATAATGATAATTAAATTAATAAGTATCAAAGCAATAATTGTATTTTTAAGTGGTTGGATTTTATATTTACCCTGTGCTTTGTTTATAATCTCTATTATTATTATTATTATTATTACTTTTCTGTAAATAGTGATTTCGGTAGAAGAAGGCCGATTTTCAACTCTATAGCATTTTATTAGATTTCCTCTGTGCTGAATAAAAATATGACTGGCTCAAAATAAGCTTGAAAATATTGAAATATTCAAGAAACAATTGAAAAATCTTTAGTCGATAGAGCTTTTTATAGTGTAGCCCTACAATTATCAATATTATTTTCAGATTAATTTCAAGCATCATGTATTCAAAGTAACTAGTTAATATTGCATTGTTAATGTGTAACAATTCAACTGTTTTGTATTATTCTGGAGTCTACAAGACGTTATCTACTCGTACAAAAAGTTCAACAAGCAATTCCTTTGACCCACTGTTTTAGTAGCTCAGAGTAATGAATGCAAGGCAACTGTATCTTCAAATATCCTCTGCAGTTCTGTAATGTTTTAATTGATAAGTAAGAAAAGATACTTAGTGCTGCTTGAAAATAATTTCGAATAAATTCCAAAATAATTCAAAGTCGTTTAAACTCTGCTCGTCGCTGGCAACCATCCACCGCACACGCTTACAACCTTCATTTAATTATAACAGAGGCGAATCTCTTGAATGTTCATCACTTACATAGTCACAACAATCTCAATCAAGCCAAGGAACAAAGTTGCTCCAAAAGTATCACGAGCATAAACTAGAAAAAACCCGGGATTTATACGTTTGAAAATTGGAATCTCGAGGATCTCTAAGCTGCTCGATTTCAAATTCGGGAAATAGGGATTTCTAAGATCAAAGACGTGAAATTTGTGTGAGGGTGAGGAGATATGTGATGGTTCGTGGTGGATTTACTAGTTTTGGCGTTTCTTATTTCACAGATTTATTTTTAACTGTTTTCTGATTGTGGAATTTAAACAGAAGAATTTTGTCATGTACCCTACTACCACTTCATCGGCCTCAGGTTCAATTCTTGTTCCATCCTGAATTTTTTGTATCTTTATCCATCTCGTTATCATTCTGCACATGAGTCTCAAACCCGTTTGGACATCACGGAAAAATCATCACTCTTCCTTATATATAGACCAGTTATGACTGAAAAAAAATAATTCTTGGATATCTGGTTCCATAACGATCTGCGTTGTTAATATTAACTTTTTATGGTAAATTCAACAAAAATCGAATGCAAGTTGTTGAACTTACCATAAAAAGTTAATGAAAAAAAAATGGTAATTCAAAAGAAAGAAGAAATCAATCGATTGGGCAAAATGTTGAAATTTAGTAAGCAACTGCAGTGCAGTTAATAATACGTTATTTTAAAACCGAAACCATAAGTACTAGGCTCTAGTATATAAAGGTTGTAAATATTCATTTATTCGCTGTAAATAAAGAAGACTACAGGCATAAAGTTTGAGTCAACCTCCAATATGATAACAAAAAATCTGACAATTCTACATAATCTATTAAATAAGATTAGAAACAGTGTAGAACTAATGCAAGATAGAAATGATACTAATAATATATAATACTTATAATAATAATAATATAATAATTCAATTCAATTTATTTTTCCTCAAACTTTTACAAAATAAAGATTTTATCAGTCTTAAATAATTCTCCGAAGCTAATGAAAGCTTTTTGGAGATGTTTTTAAACACTTATTATTTCTATTACATTGGTTCAAACGACAATCATTATATTTTTGTAGGTTACACATAATATAACAATAACAATACAATAATAGTTTTTCTCCACAGGCCAACAAAAGAAAATATCAACTCAACAATTCAAACCCCTCAATCAAATCTAATATCTACTTGTTCAATGATCACATTCCACTGACGGACCATAACCTCATTTTGTATTTTATAGAATGCTCATGTTTATTTTTTCGCTTGGGTTACGCTGATTTCTGAAGTTATTTCACCTCCTTCCTCCTTATTACTTGTTTGAATTCCATTCATAAAAGAAAGAATTTTATAGTATCTTCATTTTTTATTTGTACCCTATTTCTACTTATTCATGTTTTAAAGTTATAATTATATGTAGTAGTCATTATTCTAGCCTAGTGACTAACCTTATCATTAAAACTAGGTAGTTTTTTTTAGATCTACATTATATTAATTCTATTTTATGTTACCATAATATCTGAATCATTATTTACTCTATAATTTCAAAAATCAAAGGTAAGTAAATGATAAAGAACAACAGCATTGACCTCCTAGGAGACTATCAAGGTAATGATTCAATAAAACTATTTATTCTGCTCTGAAATGCAATTTGAGTATCTTTTTTAAGTTGTTGAAAGTCCTCGTGTTTCTTGTTTCTCTGGGCAATCTATTAAAAGTCTCTGGCACAAAGTATTCTGGAATTCCCTTTCCATAGTTATTGCTGAATCGTATCATTTCATATCTTTGAGTTGCTTCTCAAAGTTATATTGACCTATCCCAGTTACACAATATCGATTAAATTCATTCGAAAAACAATACCTGAGTGCCACCATATAATCTTTGAGTTGATCAAATGTTAAAATCTGTGAGCTGATATTTCCTTGGAATAATATTAATTTGATTTTTCTTACTAAGTTTTTAACTGGATTGAGGATATAGTTCGGTGAATTTGAATACATAATCATTCCATATCTGAGCAATGATTCTACTAAACTAAAATAAATGATCTCTTTGACTTTAACTGTTAAAGCTGTATTAAATCGAGTGTATTGATATGCTTGAACTCTCAACTTACTTACTAAGTGTTTGACATGATTTCCCCATTTCAAATCGTTGTCCATATTATGCAATCCGAGGTATTTCACAGTTCTGGATTGTTTAATTGGTGAACAGCTACACATATTTGGATCTCTGAGGCATTTATTATGTCATCAAGTATGACTGTTAAACTGTTCCAGTATTTGTTCAACGATTTGATATTCAAATGAAGTCCTTTCATACAATGAATATTCTGATTTTTTCTGAAAAATGTTTTACTCGATATGACACTATGATACATGTGAAAATAAGACTTATTTCTTTTTTCTATTTCTGGATAATCCATCTTTTATACAACAGCTCAATGGAATTATGGTAATTAATCTATAAGAGTGTAGTCTCTGCCTAATGATCAATAAATTTTGTAATAAATTCAAATGAATCTATTATGGTTGTATTTGAGGAAAAACTGTCTTACTATCTTTGTTTAATACTTTTTAATGCTACTTCAGGGATTGTGTTGATTTATCATACAACTACTTAGTTATCTACAATTCATTTAATGTACATAAATTGTTTATCTTTATTGTTTGCGCTTTCTCGTGTTTTTTCATCAAGATTGCTGAGTTTGTGATCCATGGAAACTGATACTTTTTTGCTAGCTTTACTTTTTTAGCTTCAAATAGTATCTTTTTAAAGTATGGGGTGAGAAATGGATTCAAATACATTTGCCTATCTGGTACATAATTAGGCCTACTTAACATTGATAACTTTGGTCTTACAGACTTGGCTTTTTTAATTATTTCTTCCTTTAAACTTTCATGTCTAAGCTCTACTATAATTTTTTTTTTTTATCGAAGGATGAATCCCACATAGGTCTGAGACCTGTGCGTGGGTAATGAATTGGATGATGGTGAATGATGAGTTGGACCTACAGTTTTAGGTGGGTTCCGAACCACCGGGAAGTGATTTTACAGCAGAGATTTTACATTGATCCTTTCTTACCTGTATTATCATTCTTTTTTATTCTATCCTTGACCACAAAATCTCTACAATCCATCTTTACTTCTAAAACGTCAAACAGTTTAATAACTTGCTCTTCTACCCCTTGATTTATGTCCTCTGCCAGCCCTACAACCTCAATTTTTCTGCTATTACTCCTAAATTTAGATTCCTCAATTTCTATTTTCAGTTGTAGTATTTCCTTTTTCAGTTCCTCCTGCTTGTGGTCCCATTTCTTAGCATCATCCTTCAGCTCCTCTATCTTCGTCTCTAACTGTTGTAGTCTTCTTGAAGTTTCCTCCATTCTTCCTTCTCATTCACAAAATGTTTGTTGTGGCCGGTCCATTCGTTCATCCATCCTCTCATTATGCTTTTCTAGTAGCTTTTCCATAGTTGTAGTTATTTTGATCATCATTATTTTCAACTCCTCTGATGCTATCTCTGCAACACTTTCCACACTATTTGTCCTATTTCGATCTCCTCGACAGTAGGAACACTTCCATTCATTCTTTTTTGAGATAGATTTTCCCCTCCATGTCTTTTCTGCAAGTCCAGAACACTCGAAATGAAAATCTGAACCACAATGCTGACAAGAGACAAAATCACCCTCAGAATTGAAACCTTCATTACATCGCCTGCATAGACCCATTTTTTGTTATTTTTTATATGTTATGTTGAAATGGAATGAAATTGTAAATGTTCACTCACTTAACTCTTACTTAACTATTTATCAGAATTTGAGTTCCTTATAAAGTTTGATGGCTCACACTTTTCACTTCGATCTGGCCTAACCTCAAAATTTCTTGTTTGTTCGTTTCAACTGTTTTCCTCACTTGTTTAGTTATAATGTAGAATTATCGCACTATTTCAACACTTTCCCTTGAAGTATATGATCAACTATAAATTTTCATTATTTTCATCTCACTTAACGGAATTATATTGAAATGTATTGAAGCTACCACTGTTCTGTATTCCAACGTGCACCAACGTGCAATAATAATAATAATAATAATCATAATCATAATAATAATAATCATAATCAGAACTGACTTGACAGTGAAGGGTAACAGGCCAGATGTGATGATTATGGACAAACAAAAGAAGTGTACCTTCCTGATTGATGTGGCAATTCCACTCAATCACAACATGAGAACAACTCAAGCTGAAAAAATCAGTAAATATGCAGCTTTAGCTGAAGAATTGAAGGCATTATTCCATCTAGACTCTGTAAGAATTGTCCCAGTTGTCATGTCGACGACTGGAATTGTCCCAAGGGCTTTGACAAGTGGTCTGAAAGAGCTGCGTATGAGTTGTTTGATAGCGGCAATCCAAAAGTCAGTCATACTTAATACTTGCCACATTGTAAGAAAATTCCTTTCACAATAGCTTGTAGAATACCTGGCACATATGCCTGTATTTTATTAGAAGTGCCCATTCAAATGGAATGTGAAAAATAGAGAAAATAATAATAATAATAATAATAATAAATAACAATAACAATAATAATAAGTGTCATAATAATAATAAAAAAAAAACATTAAAAAATGACTAACATAAGATGAGAGAAGAAAAATTATATCAAATAAGCTTATCATAGTGAAAACATGGTGATGGAAGAGTTGAGAATGACACAAAAAAAGTTAAGATAATATAAACAAAAAGAAAGAGAGAGAAAAAGTACTTATAGCTGAAAGTTCACATTATCTAGCAAAAACATAATTATCTAATTATGAATCAGTGTAGAATAAAAAATTACAATGATACGATGAAAATAGAAATTCTTATTATTTCCTGGAAAAATGTCTGCTATGCTGGGAAACCTGACATCCAGCTTTTAATAATTTCCACAAACTACCAATTTTTCAGATAATGCCATTTCCAGCCTCCAACTGTGTAATTTCCAAAAAGAAGCAGTTCTCATCTCATCACATTCTTTCACTTTCTCTCTTCACAAATCAATTAATCCTATTTCCTCACCCACATATTTCATTAATTTCTATCTCTGTCAGCTACCGCCATGACTTTTAAAACTTGTTGGGACGTGAAGAACAAACAAACGAGTTGTTAATTAAATGATTGGTTACAGATGAAAATCTGATATGATACGATTGTAACAGCGTGTCACATGCAGCTGCCTTTTGAAATTTCATACACAAAGAGAGAGAGAGAGAGAGAGGGAGAGAGAATGAGTAGGTGAGAATGAGATAATAAGAGACATAGATACATAGATACATTTATTTGTTAACTAGCTATTGTGCCCGTCCTTCGTACGGATTATGTTTAGAAATAAGACTAAATATGTTTCGGCTTTTTTGATAGCAACGATCATGAAGTTGTTAGCAGCTTAGACCCCGTTCAGACGATACAGTTTTTTTGCGGTACGGTTTTTTTACTGTACGGCGTCAACTGTACTGTGAAGTTCACACGGTCCGGCTTTGCTGCTTATTGCTGTGCTCTCCTCCTTCTTCCATTGCGCTTTCAGTTCAGTTTTATTTATTCCAGTCCAGGATTTTTTTTATTTGTGTAAGATTTTTTTAAATAAGTTTCTTACTGAAGGTTTCTCTTAAATTTTGATCAAAGTACGCAAATTCTGGTTTCAATATTCCACACATTTTTCTCTCTTTATTTTTATATTAATCTTAAGTCTTGTCCCACAAGGCGGGTCTCTCATATATTAGAGAAATTAAATTTCCACAATTAATATCTTCCACTTCTGGACACTGGAATTCACTAATAAGAAGATCAATGCTGAAGAATATCAATGCTTACGATCTGAAGACTGCTTCCAGCGTAATAAGTGTATCGTTTGAACATATCCATTACCGATACAATACATGTGCCACCCGATAGGGATAGTTATTTTGCGGTACAGCTGATTTTAGCGATACAGTTTTTGAAGACAAAACCGAATGTAGAAATCGGCTAGAACAGCTTTTTTACTGGATCCAGTCAAAACAGTATTGTATGAACATACAATATGAAACGTGCAAATGAAAGTACTGCAAAATAACTGATACAGCAAATTTACTGTACCGCACAAAAACTGTATCGTGTGAACGGGCCCTTAGTAAACAACTTAGAACATAAGCAATTGGAGGTATTGGAGAGAATATTTTTTGAGAACAGCTGATTGATATATCATCATAAATTACGTGATTTGTTTTTATGTGGTAATAATAGTGCTACCTGGCGAATTCTCAAGAGCCTAGCACAAACCGCACCTTCCTAAAATGCTAATTTTTGTTTTGATAAATTGAAATAAGAAAGTTTTGTTTTTTTTTCAAAAAAGAAATAATTGATAAAACATAAGATGAGCTTTGATTCACCAGACATATGTTTCCTAAAAGACTGCAATGCTCCGACTCCACAAGTCTGCAGATAGCGTACATAACGCCGCGAAGGGCCCACCATTTATATTTGAGAACAGCTGATTGATATAATATCATGATAAATCACGTGATTTGTTCTTATTCTTATGTGGTAATAAAACTTGGAAGAAATGTATCCAAAATCGCACAATACTTGGTTTTTAAACGTTTATTATTCTGTTAAAAAAAAAGTTAATTTAGTTTTTTATAGCTAAAGACATTGTCAAAAAGGTTTTCAATACTGATAAATAACTTAAATCCCGATCGATGCTCTCGTTTTTCAGGAGAAGGCCGCGTAAAATGTATCCAAAATCGCAAAACACTTGGTTTTTAAACGTTTATTACTCTGTTTAAAAAAAAGTTAATTTTGTTTTTTATAGCTAAAGACATTGTCAATAAACTGTTCAATACTGTTCAATAACTAAAATCCCGATCGATGCTCTCGTTTTTGAGGAGAAGGCCGCGTAAAATGCCTTTGGGGCCGTGACAGACAGACAGACAGACAGACAGACAGACAGACAGACAGACAGACAGACAGACAGACAGACAGACAGACAGACAGACAGACAGACAGACAGACAGACAGAAAGTGAGATAAGACTATTTTCGGCTTATTTAATGTATAAAACGTAAAAAGAACCAAAAAATATACAATTCTGATAAATGTACAGACAAAACTCTAATTTTATTTATATAGATAGATTGCGACTAGGCTTATCGCCTATGGTGACAGATACATATTGAATATATATATATATAAATGTAGATAAAAATAAAAATAACATAAAAATTCAGTTAAAATAATATAAAAATAAAATAAAAATAAAATAAAAATAAAATAAAAATAAAATAAAAATAAAATAAAAATAAAATAAAAATAAAATAAAAATAAAATAAAAATAAAATAAAAATAAAATAAAAATAAAATAAAAATAAAATAAAAATAAAATAAAAATAAAATAAAAATAAAATAAAAATAAAATAAAAATAAAATAAAAATAAAATAAAAATAAAATAAAAATAAAATAAAAATAAAATAAAAATAAAATAAAAATAAAATTAAAATAAAATTAAAATAAAATAAAAATAAAATAAAAATAAAATAAAAATAAAATAAAAATAAAATAAAAATAAAATAAAAATAAAATAAAAATAAAATAAAAATAAAATAAAAATAAAATAAAAATAAAATAAAAATAAAATAAAAATAAAATAAAAATAAAATAAAAATAAAATAAAAATAAAATAAAAATAAAATAAAAATAAAATAAAAATAAAATAAAAATAAAATAAAAATAAAATAAAAATAAAATAAAAATAAAATAAAAATAAAATAAAAATAAAATAAAAATAAAATAAAAATAAAATAAAAATAAAATAAAAATAAAATAAAAATAAAATAAAAATAAAATAAAAATAAAATAAAAATAAAATAAAAATAAAATAAAAATAAAATAAAAATAAAATAAAAATAAAATAAAAATAAAATAAAAATAAAATAAAAATAAAATAAAAATAAAATAAAAATAAAATAAAAATAAAATAAAAATAAAATAAAAATAAAATAAAAATAAAATAAAAATAAAATAAAAATAAAATAAAAATAAAAATAGAGAGACAGATGGGGTGTGTGTGGAAGAGGTAATAAGAGAGAGTGTGTGTGTGTGTGTGTGTGTGTGTGTGTGTGTGTGTGTGTGTTTGAAAGAGGTAATAAGAGGTGAGAGAGTGAGGGGTGGGTGAGAAAGGGGTATAGTAAGGGGAATAGTAAGAGAAAGGGGCTAGAGCGAGCAAGTGAGTGTGATAGAGAAGAGAAAAGACTCAGAAAGAACAAGAGTGATAGAAAGAGGTGCATAGTGCAAGGAGAAGAGTAAGGGAGAGAGATTGTGTGAGGGGGAGTGAGAAAGAGTAAGAGTGAGGAGCTAGTGCGAGCGAGTGAGTGTGATAGAAAAGATAAAAGACAGAGAAAGAAGAAGAGTGATAATGAAATACATAGGCTACAAGGAGAAGAGTAAGAGAAAGAGAGAGTGAGTGAGGGAGTGTGATGGAGGAAATGAGTGAGCGAGTGGATGTGATAGAAAAGAGAAAAATACTGAGAAAAAAAGAGTGATAAAGAGAGACATAGGGTGCAAAAAGAAGAGAATGAGTGAGAGCGTGAGTGAGGAAGAGAGAGAGGATTGATAGAGCGATTAAGATTGATTAATAATGAGAGAGAGAGAGAGTGAGTGAGTGAGAAAAGGGATGAGAGAAAGAACTAGTGAGTGCGAGGGTGATTGACAGAGTGAGAGACAATGAGAAGGAATGAGAGGGAATGAGAGGGAGTGAGTGTGTTCGAGCGGAACATAAGAGTGAAAGAGTGGGTGGGGGAGAAAGAGTAGGAGTGAGGTAGTGTGTTCGAGAGTGAAAGAGTGGGACAGTGGTGGAGTGAGAGAGTTCGAGGAATGTCTAAATTGAAAATTCAGACCAGAAAGAGTGGAGTTAGAGATGACAGCAAACAGATTTGCTAATCCCGTTAATATTCTGTGGAGTAACGATAATGATTTCACATGGTTGTGTCTTCAGATTTCCAACGTCGTTCAGAAACAGATGCCTTCCTGATCCCTGATATCCTCATTCAATGCGAATCAACTGCTACTTCCTAAACATATCAATGAACGCTTTTCCACCAAAGATGGCGGTTGTTTTAAAATTCAAAATTATGTTGAGTCAAGCATCACATTTTATTGTGACAAGAGGTCCGATTGAGTAAAAAAAGAAATACTTTTTCTCTCCTTTGTTTGGCATTATCTTTTGAGTTCCTTTTTTTGAGGACAAATAAAGCTTACATGAGTATTAAACTTGTGCGTGGTGGGTAATGACCTGGATGATGGTGATTGATGAGTTGGACCTACAATTTTAGGAGGGTTCCGAACCATCGGAAAGTAATTTTACAGCAAAGAACACTCTTTTTTTGAGGATAGTCTACATAAGTCTTGGGCGTGGGTAATAGGTTGAATGATAAAAAGTAAATTCGTATGGCTTTTCTTGGTGGGGAGACCCTTACGGGTAGTTCCACCTCGCCGCTTTTTTAACGACTGCTTTTTTTTATATGCAACCGGGACCGACGGCTTAACGTGTCCTCCGAAACACGGGAGTGGCTCGAGAAAAATATATTTTACTCAACTGGGATCGAACCCAGGACCTTTGGCTTATCAGACTAGCGATAAGCCAACTCGGCTACGCCGACTCCGGTTGAATGATGATGATTGATGAGTTGAACCTACAGTTTTAGGAGGTTTCCGAACCATCGGAAAGTAATTTTACAGAAGAGAACACTATTTTTTTGAGGATAGTCTACATAGGACTTGGGCTTGTCGATAAGTTGGATGATTATGATTGATGGGTTGGACCTACAGTTTTAGGAGGGTTCCGAACCACCGAAAAGTAATTTTGCAGCAGAGAACAGAGTCTGTTTTGCTGGCCAATTCAATCGGCCACCCTTCCAATGAGTGCCTAGGAGATCGTAACTTATTTTCATCTGACTGAAAAGATACCTGCTACGGCTCACGGCTATTACTTCCTCCTATGTACACTAATGTATACTAATTCTTGTACACCGTTCAATTTTAATTTAATTCAAACCAACTTACTTATTTCTGCCCACTAAAAAAACTATAAGCTTATTTTTATTATTATCACTAGCAGGTTGCCCGATTCAATTGAATCTGAGTTTCTACTTTTTAGAATGTGACATTACTAATTCACAAATCCAATTTATTATACGCATATTTTTCTTTCTTTTCCTTATTATTTCCTTTTATATTTTCTTTTTTCTCCTTCCTCTTTTCCGTCTTCTCTTTCTTCTCTCTCTCTCTCTCTCTCTATCTATTCATCTTTAGGTACTTCTTTTATCTATTCATCTTTAGCTACTTCTTTTTTGAATCCACAAATTATTTTTAATATGCTTTTATTTTTTGTTTTGATGTATACATGTAAAATTTTTAAATTTTAATTTATCTCATTTGAATTGATTAAACAAACTTAGATAATTCATATTAGACAATTTGATTCACATCAATGTAAACTAGTATGACATGTTCAGGTAAAAGGTTAAGTGTAAGAATGGCCTCAATGGCCAAGACTTCGCCTCTTTGTGTAATTCATCTCTCAGATCCAAGCTCTATCTTTATTATGTTTATTTTTTTATTTTTCAAACAATCACATCCATAATTTCTGTTGTATTATACCTTAAAATATATACTTGTTGTATTTTTAATCCTTTCTACTAAAACTATTCAACCATTATGTTTACTTTTTAAGAACAACTGTACTTCACTTCAACTAGGGGATCTGAGAGTTGCTAATATTAATAATACTTTATTCATTCATATACATTGTAAATTTGCACGGATAAAGTCATCTGAATTTGAATCTGAATCTCTCTCTCCCTCCTTATTTCCTTCTCAAAGCGCAAACCAATAATGGTTCCTAGTGCATTTCTCGTTACATGGTTTCGCCGTGACAGAGGACAACATCAAGACGTTAACATATTTAATGTAATGGTCTTGGACCAAGCTGTAGTAGTGTGTGTTTTTTATTTCGTATGTTTTTTGTTCATGTAATGGAGATAATCAAGTAAAACACGATTATATATCAAAGCTCTAGAAACTATAGTGGTTAGTTGAGATTATTAGTATATAAATATATTTCGCAAAAATATAAATAAATTCACATCTTCACCTTTAATCGAGGAATTCTTAATGTTGCCATTATTATTGTCTCCTGATTCCAAGAAAGTACATTTGATAAGGAAAATCCATACCGGTACTTGAAACATCATTCATATTGCCCCAAAAATAAAAAAAACCTTCCAACAAATACACCCACCTATCCAAAAGAAGAATTACCATTCTTCAAATACATTACGGCTGTCATAACAAGGTTATGCTAGTCACATTTAAGCTAGCATTGAATTCCCCTTCAACTTGAATCAACTGTACACTGTATTTAATTGTTAATCTCTTCAAGTCACAGTAATTGATACGTTTTAGTAGGACAATGTGATCAGCAATGACATGTAACGTAAGCACAATGCAATTACTGGACACATATCAAATTAAGGAGAGGTGTTGCTTGGCTCGGGGCATGACGTTGTTATTTTTCCAACCATTTTTTTTTTATAGGGTTAGACTAAATGAACGATCTGTTGTCATTCAATTACACTACTTTAGATATTGTTACGGGTTCTATATCTAAAATAACGCTGGCAACACTTTAATTTATCACTCGCACTTTATTTACACAAATAATCCACAACACGCACTGATGAGTAATGTCTTACACAAAATAAGCAATCAAAAACAGATAAATCAATATTGTTCAACAGATAGAGTTTTCAATATTACTGTCCAAAAATGTCATAAGGCTGATCTAATATTAAATAATAACTGTTCAATAATCTGTCCAATAATTCAAGAAGAACGTCGAAAAAGAACAATTAACTTATGTAGCACAAGTCCGTAATAGAATAAAACTATGAGTAGAGTCACTTGTATGAATTTAAAAAGGTGAAATAATTCTCATTAAGGCACAATATACGGAAATTAATTATCACTACAGAACAGAACTGTCACTTGTTGTCTCGACGAATTTCAAACAAGACTGAACGAAAAAACAAAAGTCTCTCTCTTATTTATATATTTTTCCGTAATCTAGAAAGAACTCCATCCTTCTATGAACTTCTACCGAATTCGATAAGATTCCTAAATAAAGAAATGAGAAGTTCTCCCATATTCCACAATATTCGATTTAGTCGATAAATTTCATTAAGGTTCTAATTAAATATTCTACCAAATTGTAAGTAAATATCATGAAAGTGTCAAAAGAAGAGTAATTAATTGCTTTGACCAGAAGATTTGTTGACACAAGCGATCATGCTGTAAATCCTTCTTTCTGTGTTCACAACAATATAATTGGCTTTACTACTGTATTCTTTCTTATTATCTTCCCAACAATTATTTTGATAGGTTTGTACTACTCGATCGTTCAATCACACTGCTTTAAATAATGAAATTTGTTTTACTATCTTTTTATCAGGGTCAAACTACATGAGTGATTCGTTGTTGTTTAATGAATTGATTCTAATATACCAATGTTTTTTTTAAAGTAAGATACATTGTTGGAAAAGTTTACAGTCCGTGTAGTCGAACCCTAATGGGACTTGCATTTTTTCAACATGGGACAGACTGCATGTGCAATATTTTTGTTGGCGTTCAATGAATTGTTTCTCCTATACGGATGGATTTTCAAGTTTAACAAATTGTCGGAAAAGTTTACAGCCCCTGTAGTCCGACCCTAATAGAACTTGTGTCTTGTTAAAAACGATGTTATATTTGATCCCCGGTTAAATTCATTGACCTGAAAAGCCCAACTTAGCAGATCAGCTGTCAGTAATGGGTAGAAATTGGTAGAGAAAGCCGGTTATCCCACCGCTGACACCAGTAGTGGATCAGAATTGAAATTACAGCACTTGTGAAACACTTCAGCAAACAAGACCAATGCTGACTGGCCTTCAACGGCTCATAAACAAGCCGAATATCATCTGTCAATTATAGGAATCATGTCTACAACACCTCTTGTCAGCTTGTGAAATTGGATAGCCGAAATTGTGTCCTCTGACAGTCTGACCTGTTTTAATGTCATCAGAGGTGATGATCATAATTGAGACATTCCCGAAATATCCGGGAAAATAGGTATTTAGTTAAGGCAATTTGACTTGTAACTGATCAGCTTCAGTCCTGTGAATGTGACAAACATCTCTAGAAAGTCTATTGTGTGGGGGATTGTATTGTATAAATATTTAATGCATTTATACTGCATTTGAGCATATACTGCGTTTATATTAGCATTTTAATTAATTTTTTTCTTTTGATAAGTCATTAAAAGTAGTATTGACTTTTCATTAGTCTCACCATTGAATTTTATTCGCCATCAATATTATTTTTTTCAAAAACTGCTCCTTGACCTAATATTATTTCAAAAATTCAAAAAAGAAAATTTATTTTTTAATTTATTCAATAATAGAGATATACAAGAAAATTAAAGTAAAGTTAATTGTGATTTGGTTAATATAATTCATGTGGGTCTCCTCTGATATATCTACCGTATTTGGTGTATATCACATAAACGATTTTCATTATAACGCCCAGTACACAATTGTTTTTTCTATTGACGTTTTGTTTTTATCAACACTATCATAATTAGTCTGTTCTCATCCGCAAATGTTTACGGACATTGGAAATGTTATAATTTAGTAGCTAATAATTTAGATATAAATTCTCTGTTGAACTGTTATTTATAAAGCATTATTAAATTTGCTTATTCCATTAAGGGTTGTTATTTCCTCAATGAATATTGAAAAAAGTATTTGCAATTTGATATGACTTAGTGGTGATAGATATGAAATGACTGATAAATAGTCCTCAATTTGATAGTTGTCTTAGTATTGTCGATGGTGACATTGTGCTAGATATCCGTAAGGAAAAATGCAGATGTTGTCACAGCCAACACACAAAAAATTATTAGCACACAAGGTACTAGATTGATCGAGATGAAAATAATGTGACAGTCAAAACTGTTATGGATGATCGATGAATATGTATAATAACTGTCAATGAATAATACATAATGTTCAATGTTGATTACGTTTTATTTTTCTGTGTTGCAGATGAGTCCCACTCAGTTTTACTCATGGAGAACAACAGATTCAGTCAAGACTTGAACTCAGGACTAGAGGGGACCTAAAGTCATCACCACTCATATATGCCAACGGTAACTACTAGATGCACCTCAAATTTGAACCTAATTTTCACATATTTTTTCATTGTTACTTATTTATTTACTCATTGTTAATTGATCAGTCAATGGTTCTTTATCAAAAAATATCAGTTTATTGGAACTTTTTACCTCTCCAGATTATCATAAGTAGTAAGGATGTAGGCCTACAGTAATAGTTATTTAGAATATTTTATTTGATATCTAACTTGTCCAATGAATTTCTTCCATTCATGTCTCGATAGCTGAGTGCCGTAGCAGGTATCTGTTCAATCAGAGATAAGCCACGAGACTCCTGGGCGCTCTTTGTAAGGGTGACCGATTGGATTGGCCAGCAAAAAGGACACTGTTCTCTGCTGTAAAATCACCTCCCGATGATTCAGAACCCACCTGAAACTGTAGGTCAAACTCATTACTTGCCATCATCCAATTTATTACCTACGCATTTGTCTTAGACCTATGTGGGCTTCATTCTCTGAAAAAACATCGAGATTTTACACACAAATAAGCTAGACTATTTTTGATTGTTGGGCTGATAGCTTAGCTACTTATCTATGACCAAATGATGTAGAATCACATGCTGATAAATACGGTATAAATGGCAAATAATATATCCTACAATGATGTCTATCAGCAAGTGATAGCTCCCTTACGCGACAAAAGAATTAGGAACCGGCTCTGACCTCTTGCCAATTTTCCTCCAACATTTTCCTTGTCAAGACACATCAGACGACATCAGAGTTTTCCTTGGAAGGTGTCAGAACACACTAACACATTCTTGACAGGGGCTAGCTAGCAGTGGGCACATACAGGCTTGAGAATAAAGAGAAGTCTTCACTACAGCTCCTGGTTGCTAGGTTACGCGTCTGGTCCTCCGTCCTGGTCACTCATCGTCGTCCCAGACGTCGTATCTGTCGCTTCTCATGGACGACATGTGTCACCATGACGACGGCAAACGCGATACGTGATGCTCTGCTCCTTTTTTGGGGGGGGGGGGCACAACCTATATTCAACCCCCCTCACCAAAAAAACCTTTTGGCGCGTTCACAAAATACTTTTGCTACCCCCTTTCACCTTCCACTATCCTTATAGCATCTCTCAATCAACTCAAACTCAATGCTTGGTCGCTCAGTTTGATATTCTCTCTTTCATTCCTTCTTCATTCTCTATTCTCTTTCTCTTTTTGTCTATTTTCTTTTTATATTTATTTCTCTTGAATGTAAAAGAGGACTATTCTCTTCTTCTTTTTGCTCCCTTCTTCATATTCTTTGTCCATTCCACTTATTCATATTTCTTTCTCTTGAGTGTAAAAGAGACTAAATAATGTCTTAGCCCCTGTTTATGTGATCTTTTCTCTCTTTTTTCTGTCATCCTATATCATTTTCATATTTCTCTCTCTTAAGTGTAAAGAAGGACTGAATAATTTCATAGCCGAATTTTTTCTTGTTATCTACCACTATGTCCTACAATTGTAACTAATTGAGGAATAGAAATTTGATATCAGTTTTTCAATTGATTGAGAATAGAACTTGGATAGTTTTCTTTTTAAATACTGTAGTTTGAAAAATTTATTGCTGTACTTCAAGGAATATGGTAATATGGTGAAAACTCAGTTTTCAAATTCATTGGTAAGATATAAAATTGCCACACTAAGATATTGCTCACACTATAAAATATTTTTATCATAAAACTACAGAATTCTAACGCAACCATTCTTATTATAAATTGATGAATTTGTTGATAAGCTAAAATTAATTAATTTAATTAAGGTTTAATCTGCGTTTAAAAGGGTCACCGCCTGCTAAAGCATGACGTTATCTGCTTTATTATCACTTACTTGGTTGGTCGGAACCCACCTGAAACTGTAGGTCCGCTATTATTAGCATCATTGTATCATCATTCACCCCATTACCGACGCACAAGTCCAAGATTCATGTGGGCATCATGAGGAAGAAAAAAATTATTAGATTGATTGAAGAATATAATCAAAATTCTATAAATTAGATAATGTTCTCTGCTGTAAAATCACTTTCCGGTGGTTCGGAACCCACCTAAAACTGTTGGTCCAACTCATCAATCACCATCATTCAACTCATTACCCACGCACAGGTCTCAGACCTATGTGGGCTTCATCCTCCAAAAAAAATATTAAGAAAATAATTAGATTGATTGAAGAAAAAATTATAACTCTATAAATTAGATGATTAATATTTTTATAACATTGAACTCTGTCAATAGAACTATTCAAAATTCCATTTCGAGGCTGATCAGGTTTATTATTGAAAAGTTTGAAAAATTGACGTAACAGAACCTTTGAGTATTGGTCGTAGTACGACTTGAAACATTAGAGCATTAGTATGCCTTTTGTGTGCATCGTACTCCCGAAGATCAAGTTCATTATAAAACTGTCTAGTGCGGCTAAACTATTTGAATCTGAGAGAACACCCCTTGAATATTCTTAACAGATTAATATATCATAATAGAATCATGATAATATACATGACTGTAAATCATTCTTTGATGAATTATTAGAAAAAAAATAATAATGGCTAATACTATTAAAAATTGCATTTTGAGATCATAATAATATTCTTTGTTTGTGAATAATTTTGACTATAGATGAATTTTTAGATGAAAAAGTGCTTAATGCTATAATAATATTGTATTGTATTTTGGGATCATAATATAATTCGCTGTTTATGTATATTGCTGTCGGTGGATCAATTGTCAATGAATGAGACACAAAAAAAGAATGCTATTAATTGATGCATTCACTTGACTAATTTAAAATTATCGATCGCAACTATCTTCTTTGAGAGTGAGAAAACTAGTAAGAAGAAATGAAAATATTAGAAAAAGAGAGGTAGTGAGAAAGAACAGTTGATTGAGTGTAGTAAAGCAGAGAGAAACAGTGTTATTTAGAGGACTGAGTGTAGTCGGTAGGATGAACACATACTGGGCCGGTCTCTATCTATGTATATCGTCTTCACTCTTCACAGAGTAGAGAGCCCACCCTCACATATTTTCTTGCTTTCCGACCACTCCATTGATTTGTGCTCTTTCTCTTTCCCATGACAGCGCCTCCTGACTTCCCCCGGCTCAATTATATATTTCATGTTATATACGTACCGGGCACAAATCCAGATATTGCATTTAATAACCATAACTATCACTATAAATAAGCTTTTGTCTCTCTCTTTCAATCGATTTTATCTTCTCCTCTCCCTTTATCATCCACCTTTTCCTGCCACAATCATCTTACGGCTATCTCTCTCCATCCTTACCCACCAATCATACGAATCCAATGAGGCATTTCCAATCACTAAATCATCGGCTCTAATACAATTAATTATTATAAGAGTGGAAGGGAGTTTTTGTCTTTCGTTATATTGATCGGACATTTTGCTCGGTCCAATTTATTCAATTGCTTCCTACCAGCCTTCTACGAAAGATAATAAATCGTGGAGCTCGTCTTCGAGGAGGTATGCCTTAGAATGAATGTTACACGAATGTTTGGAGGGAATAATTTTGTTGAAATTCAGGATTATGTGGGTTGAAGTTAAGGTACTGTGAATTTTCTACTGTTTATGACTAAAACGAGATAAAATTATGAGATACTTGATCTTAGATGATAGATCTATAATTATTCAAAATACTTAGTCATTGCAATAGAAATAACTTTTTCAATAGTAACATATTAAACAAATTTTGATATTAGATTGTTCATCAAGTATTTCGTCATGGAAAATATCACATATTGTAATACATTTGCTGAAATTAGACAATCTTTTGTTAGCTGATAAAAAAATCAAAATATGCAAGATACAAAATGATGAACTAATTTTTTTAAATTTAAAATATACACATATCACTCATCATGAAATACATATCCAAAGTATTAAAATCCATTTTTACACAGATTTCATAGAAAACTCCATACTTTTCATGGAAATAGGGTCTACGATAGAAGAAGAAGAGAAAAAATTGAAAAGAAAAAGGCGGGGAGAGAAAAAGAAGATTATAGCGAATAAAAGAAGTATAAGAAGAATACAAAAAAAAGAAGGAAAAAAAGGAGGGCGAGAAGAGTAAGTAGTTGAAATAGAGCGAGAAAGTGAGGGAGACGAATGTGATGGTGAAGGAAAAGTCGAAGAAAAAGAAAAAGAAGGAGAAGAAGACATCGACAATTATAAAGAATAGAAATGATGAGAAGTGGATTGATAAAGAAAAGAAAGAGAAGGTGAAGATAAAGATTGATAAAGAAAAGGAAGAGAAGGTGAAAATAAAGATTGATAAAGAAGGAAGAGAACTCATAAGGAAAAAAATAGAAGCGAAGAGAGGAAAACAATAAAAAGAACAAGTAGAAAATAATAAGAAGATGACGAAAAAGACAAGGAAAAAGAAGAAGATGAATAATAAGAAGAGAAATGAGATGTCAACAGTTAAGAAGACGAAGAAGTGATAAGAAGTGGCGGGAGAAGTGATGAGGTAAAGATCGAAGAGAGGGTAAAGTAAAAGAAGGAGAATTGACAGAAGAAGAAGAAGAAAAAAAGATGAAGAAGAAGAAGAAGGGGGAGGTGGAGGAGGTGGAGGAGGAGAAGGAGAAGGAGGAGGTGTAGGAGGAAGTGGAGGTGAAGGAGAAGGAGGAGGAGGAGGAGGGAAAGGAGGTAGAGGAGAAGGAGGTGAAGGAGGAGGAGGAGGAGGAGGAGGAGGAGGAGGAGGAGGAGGAGGAGTAGGAGAAAGAGAAGGAGAAGGAGAAGGAGAAGGAGAAGAAGGAAAAAAGATGAAGGAGAAGAAGGAAAAAAGAAGAAGGAAAAAGAAGAAGGAGAAGAAAAAGAAGAAGAAAAGGAAGAAGAGAAAGAAAAGAAGAAGATAAAAGAAGTAGAGGAAAAAGGAGAAGAAAAAGAAAAAGAATGAGAAGAAAAAGAAGAAGAAGAATGAAAAAAGAAGAAGAAAAAAAGGAGAAGAAAAAGAAGAAGTGAGAGACAGTGTGGAAGAATGAAAAGAAGAATTTATTGAGACGACTGTTCTCGTTCGTCTTCAACAGCACCGAGCACCGGGATTGAGGAGCAGAAATCAGAAGGCAAACAGGCAGGCAGGCATCTTGGCGACACCGTTCTGTGAGCACAAATAAAAAGAAAAAGAAGAAGAAGACAAGCTACAAATCTCTCGGTTGGCCATAAATCGTTGAGGAGACGAGAAGGCGCGGGCGCTGCCCACGAGCGACACTGCTGCGATCTGCTGGAGGAGGAGAACGAGCGATCTCTGTTAAGCGGCTTAATTAAGCTCTGCTCTACCTGCAAGCACGATTGATGGCTGGATCAAGTGGACAAGGTGGGTGGACAAGAGTGGACAAGATGGACAAGATGGGTAGAAATTGTCCAGGGCTGTTGTAGGGTGGGGCGGGTGCACATTGTCCAATACATTTTGATCTATGGTGGGGGGGGGGGCATTGGGAAACCACTTGCATCCTTTAAAAGGGGCACATCACGACCTACCTTACACTGTATTCTGTATAACACGCATTGAAATACCACTGGTACAAAGATTTTACTCTCTACTTGCTTGATTACTTACTGGAATTATTTAATATAAACTTAAAAAACACTTTTAAGTGGAAATTAACTCACGTTATGGCGTGACGGCCGTTTCACTCTGTTGTCTAGAGCATCGTCAGACGACCCACTGTACACTCAGTACACTGAGTCCACATAAAGTGTACTGAGTGTACTGTGGGTCGTTTGACGATGCTCTAGACAACAGAGTGAAACGGCCGTCACGCCATAACGTGAGTTAAATACCACTTAAAAGTGTTTTTTAAGTTTATATTACATATTACAAGGTGGATCTTCAACATCGGAATTATTTAATTTGATATACCACTACTGAAATATTTAATTTAATATTTTATTTGATATTTTTACACTACTTGCTTGCTTACTTGCTACTTGGAGCAATCGAGGTAGCAGTGGTACTGTGCATACGTTGTCAGAACAGGCTCTGCGAATTTTGAAGAATAGAATATTAATTCCAACGGATAAGTAGTATTTTTGTTTATTATTATTATTAGTATGTATAATATCTCAATAATTTACATCATTAATTTGTCTAATATAAATTAAAGTATTTAAATAGAAAGTCAAACTCTATTTTCAAGGTTAGGTGTACCGCTATTGATAAATTTTCTTGTAATTAAATAGTCTCGAGTTGACAACTATAATAAATTAAGTAATACTTCATTAAACATTTAACGTAAATCAATTGAAAACAATTTTTAGCTAAGAAAATGAGTCCAAAAAAATCATCTAAATCAAATTGTTTAACTAAACCACAGGTAACTACGCGTTCTCAAGTATTACTAAAAAAATCTCCTTCAGCTCTTAAAGCTATTGTAGATGTATAAGAAAAGGTTGCTAAACTAATGAGTGATCACAACGAATTAAAAACAAAATTAGAATCATCACTAAAAAATTCTGAGGAAGAACGGATAGGGTTGGTGGATCACATAAAATCTCTGGAAGTTATTGTAAAATTGCAGCAGGAAGACCATAAAACTGAAATACTAAATCTCACGAGTCAATGTAGGTCTATGTCAGAGGAAATCGAAATATTAAAATCAAAAATAAACTTAGCTAATGTAAGATCTCAACCTCTGATCAATACAAAAAAATTAGAACCTAAAAGAAATGGGGAAAACATAATTGGTCAAATTAAAACGTATAGTCAGGTTTTGCAAACAGCAACTAAAACTAAAGTGAGGGGAGATAACGATAGGAAAGGTAGAGTACTGCTCTTGACATCCAGTCATGGACGAGACTGCAGTGACCTACTAAATAAAAGATTAAAAAATAAGTATGAAGTTCAGAGCTTTTTCAAACCAAGTGCCCCTATAAACGCAATCGTAGAGTCAGCACAGGAACAAACTAAAGATTTTGGTAAAAACGATTTTCTAATAGTACTGGGTGGCTCAAACAATATAAATGAACCTAATCTAAAACATCTTCCTGAAATAAATGGAAAAATTAAAGAGATTGTGCCACTTAGCCAAAAAACTAATGTAAGTACAATTCCGTATAGGTTTGATAGGCCAGAGCTAAATGAAACCATTAAGTCGACAAATAAATCAATTCATAATACAATCAATAGCCTAAAAAATAAGAATTCTAAGTAATTGGGGATTTGTTTTCTAAATGAAAGGCTGAAAAAACAAAACTTCACTAATCATGGTCTACATCTAAATCAATCTGGCAGTCATATTTTGTAATAGGCTGGCAGAGCTGATTGAAAGTCGTTTGCAATCTACTGTCAATAATTCTCCTAAACAATCATCTAACGAACCTTTTTTAGTAAAGTGGCTCAAAACCGGGAAGGGAAAATAGTTTCAAATGATAAATTCATATCTTCAATTGTATTAAAAGACGTTAATCGATCAGGAAATCAGGATAGCATTAGTGGAAGGAACTCTTGTAACCATCTGATGGGCTCCCAAGGTTCTAAGAGATTAAGTAGATGTACTTCAATATGCAAAAGCAACGATAACGTAATAAGGAATGATAGGGAAGTACTGACTGTGTTCCATCAGAATATTCAGTACGTAACAAAATAGATAGAATCGAAGTATTTTTGAAAGAAGAGGCTCCTGATATAGTTATTTTCACCGAGCATGGTTTAAAAGAAGATGAATTGTCACAACTTAATATTCCAAAGTATTCATTGAAAGCGTCGTATTGCAGAACATCTCATCGAAGTGGGGGAGTAGGTATCTTCGTTAAAAATGCTAAGAATATGCAAACTTTCAATTTAGAATATGTAGAGAAATTTGCTGTGGAAATGGATTTAGAAGTTACTGGTTTGAGAGTAAAAATCGACAATAATTTCGAAGTAGCGGTGTAAGGTATTTACAGGTCACCAAATGGGGAATGGAACAAGTTTTGCGAACTATTCAATAGGCTTCTAGAGATTACTACTACTCGTTTTACAAACGTTATTGTAGCGGGAGATTTCAATACAGACTTTGCAACACAGAATAAAATGACAGAAGATTTAAGGGATATTATATACATGAATAACTTGGAAATAAAAGTTCATGAATATACCAGAGTCACAAGAACATCACAAACAATAATTGATAACATCCTTACAAATATATATTACTCTAAAACAAGATTAGGCGGCTCGGAACTATCTGATCATGACTATCAAATCTTAGAGGTGGGGTTGCATGGTCATAAATCAATTAAAAAGAGTAGAGTAATGAAAGAAATTCAACAATGTGAACAGGGGAATATCGATTGTTTGAAGCAGAATCTGCTTCAAGAAAACTGGAGTAGGGTTTACAATAGCGATAGTTTAAATAATATCACTTATAGTTTCAATATTACTATGAGTTGTCCAGTTAAAAAAGTCCCTGTAAAAAACAAAATAGACAAAATTGAAGAGTGGATAACTGATGATATCCTTGCAGAAAGAAATAGGGTTTAAGATGCATATAATGAATTCAAACTATCTAGAAATATGTTAAGTGAAGATAATTACAAAGCTCTAAAGAAAAACTATACAAAAGAAGTGAAAAGAGCGAAATGTAAGAAAACAGCTGAAATTTTAAATAATAGTGTGTACTTTAACACAGCAGTGTGGGATGTAATAAACAAAAATAGGCAAGTAGCTCATGTAGATGCTTATACTAGTGTTCCCAGAATAATTAACGAAAATAACAAATATATTGATGATAGTATAGACATTTGTAATTTCTTTAACAGATATTATCAACATATTATCACCACCAGACATAGTCTCTAGTTACGTCACTGATTTAGTACATAGTTGCTCCGCTGTTCGAGGTATGATAGGTTAAGCCTTTAATTGATTGAAATGTGAATTTGTTTTATTTTCCATAAATAATAGAAAAGAGACTTTGTAGCAACTTTTCTCATAATAGCAACAGTCTGTGATTGAGGGACGGTAATAATGAACAGATTATAAAGAAATAGTAGGATGAATGTTTGCCATCAATATCACAGTTAGAAATGACTATTACACACTGAATCATGAAAAGTTATTAACTTTTTATTGTAAATTCAACGACTTGCTGTCAATTTCCAAGAAAATTTGAAACATATTGCAGTCGTGATTTACAGCACTGAATATTTCATATTGGATAATATTGAACCAACCTTTTAAGTAGGTGAGGTCAAACGAGATGAAACATAAAATATTATTTAATTCAATGGAAAATTTACAGTATAAAACAGAAGGTACTTCTTAACTTTCCCCTAGCACTTCATTTTCTTCTACTCTTTCTTGGATTCCCTCAAAAAGCGTTTTCACCAAAGGTGAACAATAGACATTGCAGCTCCAGACTCGTCTGCTAGCGCTTGAGGTGCAAACAATTGACAGCGACAATCTTTCAATCGGCGCCGGAAATCAGAATGAAAAGTACGTTGACGAACAAACGATTACTTGAGCAATCTTCAATTTTTTCTTTGGGCGTCACTAACTTATTCTATTACTTGTCGCCATTGTCTTTCCCAATAATCTTTCAATTTGTCACAAAAGTCGCAGCCCCCCAACCCACCTCACCTCTTTTTAAACGTGGAGCAACAGCTCTCATTCAATCCCTGCAAATCATTTTTTATTAAAATGCCTCTAATCCAATTCCATCTCCTCCCGCATCCTCCTCCACTCTTCTTTTGTATATTTTCTCATCTCAAACAATTCAATTTAGATTTTAAATTCGTCCTGTCTCACGAATGAATGGAAAGAGAAGAGATGAGTCGGTCCAACAAAAGATAGAAACAATTACTTTTTCCTTTGATGATTTTCGGGCAGATTGAAGATAAAAATGTAATATCGGCGCACTGCATAAGATTGTGCTTCAGTAGATAGATTTCTACCTTTCTCCTCTTCTTCCCAGCTCTGAATGATGTTCGTTCCGTTCTTCAACAACCAATTAGGGAGGATTTTTCTCTTTATTTTCTACTAAAATTCCATCATTCCCAGGGAACTTTTGATGATTTTGATGCAGTGTTGCTCATATTATTAATTTATGCAGTGATAGCTCGTTTTCGGTGAAAACACGAGAGGGAAGTGATAGCCGCGAGCCGTAGCAGATATCTGGTCAATCAGATAGAGATAAGCTGCGTTCTTGTTAGTCCTGTTTGTAACGGTGACCGACTAGATTGACCAGCAAAAAGACACGTTCTCTGCTATAAAATCACTTCCCGGTGGTTCGGAACCCACCTAAAACTGTAGGTCCAACTCATCAATCACCATCATCCAACTCATCACCCACGCACAGGTCTCAGACCTATGTGGCTTCATCCTCCAAAAAAAGGTTATTATACACTTAATTTAGTAATGCAAAAAATAGATTTGGAAAGTTAGCAGAACTGAATAAAAATTAATTCTGGGTAATAGCTTTGAGTTAATGATATTTTAATTAGTTGATCCACTTATCCACCCATTCATGATTTCTTAATTCGTCAAAATCTTGTAATTATAATCATTCATGGAAATTAACCTGATTTAATAAATCTCTATTCTAGTTTTCATTTTTTTTTTTAATAACGTTTTTAAGCTTTTTAAAAAAACTTCATCTATTGACTCGAAAACTCGTTGTAATTGTTATTGCTATTAGATTGTCATTAGTCATTGAAAGTGTAATAAAATGCCATTAAAAGTCGAATAAATGTCATTAAAAGTCTAATAC
Source organism: Conomelus anceps (assembly GCA_948455865.1). Classification (NCBI taxonomy): domain Eukaryota; kingdom Metazoa; phylum Arthropoda; class Insecta; order Hemiptera; family Delphacidae; genus Conomelus; species Conomelus anceps. The sequence goes on from OX418221.1 coordinate 48,237,332, forward strand.
ATGCGTCTGTAGTTGAGACAAACTTTCTCCTGTGAAGGAGATGGTCTTAAAAATTTTCAGACATAGCTACTTCATTACTAACCGGATATGAAGTTACATTATGATTCAATTTCAGATATCCCAAACTGTACTATAGTAGTGCAAATTATAATAAAAAATAAATTAACTTCTAAAAAATCAATGGAAAATTACAAATAAAATTAGGAACTACAAATAAATTTGGATTTATTCATGTAGAATATTTCTTGAAAATCCCATACAAATAAAAATACAATTCCAAATTTCTAAAAAAACTCCACAGGAAACATCAGTTTCAAGTAAATGTTCTCTAGGTACATTTAGGTGGGGAGTATCTTGGATTATGTTCCATATTTTATATTTTGTGGTGCTTATGAGGGACTAAGGTGGGGAGAGAAGAGCGCATATGGTGCTGTCTGGTCTCTCCGATAAAATTCAGTCCACAAGAGACCCGTGTAAAGGGCACACGTATATTTGTGAACAAGAAAAATTCTATTATAATCTAATATCCTTTAATCCAGCATGCAAGGATTGAACCCTCTATGTTTTTTTATACAGTCGATGTTGTGTTCAATAATAATTCAAATCAATCTATCGCAGTGTTAATTCAAAATCTATTACCCAGATACAATATTTTTCAACATCCATGCTTCCAAAAAAATTCCGTTACAAATTTTAAGTGAAAATGCAAGTCATAGTTTTCAAAAAAAATACACACAAATATGAAAATACAAATCAATACTTAGGTAGATTTCTGCAGTACCTACAAGTACAAATACTATTAGTTTCTACTCGTGTTATGGAGCCTCAGATTAATTTCTTAATCCTGTAATAATGGAACGATAGCCTGCAGACGGGCAGCAAGCAATAGATCAGAAATTCAATTGTAGTTAGGCGGTGAAATAATGCAGCACATGATGTCTCAGTGGATGTTGTGGGAGAGGTTCTCATAGATATTGAAAGTTTGATGTTTGGCGGTTGAGGGATGGAGAAAGTGATGTTTGAGGGTGGAGTAGAGGGGCTGGGAAGGGGCCCTTTTGTTGGGAGGGGGTTGATTTGAGCCCTTAACCGATGCCAGCAGTTATAGAAAGGTGCTTGGCTCCTAGTGACCCGTCTAGCAGGCGAACTTGGCTAGCTTCTCACGTCCAATAGCCAGTAATTAAACAGCTCGCCTCCAAATTGAATCAGGGACAGTGCCCTGCCACCATTCTGAGCCCCCGACCAACACCAATTGGTCGTTAGACGTGACATCCATCTTCTAGGGCCAGGGCCAGGGCCGAAGGGCCACAACCATCTCAAGATGCCAGCCAGCCAGGCCTCACTGCTCTTAACCCAATCATCCAACGGCTCAAATCTTCATCGTTCGATGTCCAATTATAAATTATATGCTGTGTTGGCTATATTTCGGAAGTGTTATGGGCGAGAGAATATTGAAACGCTGATCTATAAATGGAGGATAATGTGGATATTAGTAGGGTTGGGATATTAGGGATATTGTAGGGATAAAGAAGGGATCATAGAAAATAATACAGGTTAATCATTAATTAAGTCGCACACATCAGAAGGTAACCAAATGGTAAAAAATATTGAGCAATATATATCCACAAACATAAATTTTTATAAGTAGTACAATAATCATATTTGACGTTGACTATTGTTCAAAGAACTTAATGACAATGAAATTCTATTCATTTATTTAATTTATTTATTCATATTTTTTACAAAAAAATGCTCGAAATGGCTGCTTCGCTTACATGATTGATTTTCTGCCCTTGAGAAAACGACTTTTTAACAAAGCAGTAAACTCAACAATACTAGACTTGATGTAGCCAGTATATCACTATTGTAAGAGCATCTTTAGACACTTCTGGTAGTAAGCTGAAACAAGATAATTAAGTACTTTGAGAAAAAAGTGAATAGTTTGAGTGGAATTTGTGCTGTGTGGGCGGAAGATTTGAATTTGAAAGTTCATCTTATTTGAGGGTTAATTTTTAAAGGTCTTGAGTGAATTTATTATGAGGGTTCATAGTATGTAAAGGGTCTTGAATTGATTAACCTTCTGAATAATTAGGCAGATTCAACAAATTCTTGTGTTGATTAGAATTTGCGAGTTCATATTATTTGAGGTGAAAGTGAGGGGTTGAAAAAATGCTTATATATGAGATATAAATTTAGTTGTTCATATCATATGAAAAGTTTGATTCAACTACTGAATAAAAAGATTTAACAAATTGTGTGTTCATATTATATGATGGTTCATATTTAAAATGTCCTGAGTGAACTGATTAATCTACTGAAAATATAGATCGATTCAACCAACAGTTGTGTAGATTTGAGATTAGGAGTTTATATTATTTGAGGTTCAAACGAATGAATTGTTTTGAGGGAGTGTCTTGAGTGAATTAATTATTCACTGAATAGATAAATTGAACAATTCTTGCCGAAGTTTTACAGGGAGTTTGAGTGTACCTCTTGGCGCCCCTAGATTAAAAACTCGACAATTCTGTTTTCTACCTCAGATTACATTCTGAAAAGTAGGGCGACGTCTTGTGCTAGTCTTCTATTATTAATCTGAAAGTGGTATGCCATTTGTGGACCACCACTTGGCATAGGGATTAATATCAGGGGACACCAAGTGGAAGGGAATAAGAAAAGAGATGTTTGTGCCCTTGTTGGTGCTGATTGAGGGAGGGAGACAGAATTGGTTAATTTAGTGGTGGGGGCTGAATTTTTAAATTCAAAACTTCTCCAATTTGGCAGAAAAGGTGATTGCGGCCTTGCTGTTCTTCTTTCCTTGTCTTCTGCTTGCTTTTCATTAAGTTTTATTCCGCTATTGACCGTTACTTTTCTGTTCTCCCACATCTTTAATGTCTCTTTCTCTGTCCTGTTTTCTTCTTTCTCACTTTTGAATTCTTTCTTCAATATTTTCTCTCACTTTTCGTCCCAAACTTGATGTTAGTTTCCTTATCCATTTCTCTTCTTTCTCATTCTTGTGAGTTCTTCCTCCAATTTTCTTTCTCTCAGTTTTTGACTCAAACTCCAAGTTAGTGATATACCAGGGGCCTGCTGCATATAATAATTTACAAACAAGTGTTATTGATAGGGTCTTGTATTTATTTTATTACATTTTCACAGTTTCCACTGAGCCTGATGCGACCTATGCGTAGCTATGCAGAACAATAACTATGCAAAGTACAAAACAAAAGTTGAATGAAAATTCCAATTTCGCTTGCAAATGTAATTGGTATTACAATTAGTTAAGATAAAGATAAAAATAAAATTACTTTTTTACGTAAACTTACAAAATATAATTGTGACTGATTAAAAAGCATATTATTAACAACACAATAGATTGTATATGAGAAACATTTTGGATATTAAAAATGAGATTTTATGTGAAGCATTTACGTAATAAGGGCGAAGTCTGGACAAAAATTCGTCCATTCAAACTTAGCCTTGATAACTGCGAGACTATATAATTAGTAATAATAGAATAAAATTTATATACAATGTATTATGTCATAATGAAAAAGTTAGAAGTGATTGTGTTTTTTTTTAAATATTTTCTAAACAATACAGATGGGATATTATTTACAAAATGGAAGATGAAGTTTGTCATGCATGTGCTCAGTTTTTCCAAGATAAAAGTTCTAAGATAAGTTCTAAGATAAAATAAAATAATAAGAAAGGGGGAAAAACAGGTATAATTAAGAACCTCCTTCTGTTTTGGAAGTCGGTAAAAAATAGTTTTTGTTTGTACTTACTGCTGAATCTTATGAGAATTTTTACTCAAATTTTGTTATTTGTCAAATTTTATGCTGAAATAGAACATACTGATGACTTCTGAAGTTTTCAAAAATGTTTCCTTGCTGATGATGCTCTCAACACGAGTCTGACACTTGAGCGTGGGTAACGAAAAGATTGTGTATTTTAATTTGCAATTGAATTCAACATTTCAATTAAATTTTTGTTATTCGTACACGCAAATTCCATTTTTTCACTGTAACATTGCTTATTTTCTTATTTTAGATTTCATCAAATATGAAGCTAGAGATATTAATTTAAGAACTGATTCTCTGAATAGTGAATTTCATAATTTTTATGATCATTATCCAGGAATGAAGATATGATAGATATTAGGAATTCAAGTAAATTACCTAAATTGTGATTTTTACTATCCTTACTAGAAAAGACTCTTCTCTTCACTTTCCGAATGCGTCATTGAATTAATTTTCTCTATAATATCAGCTTTTTATCCTCCATAACTACTTCATTTTTCAAGTGAATATTACGCAAATAATATCTCAAATTAAATGTAGTATGCTTTTTGGCTACAGTTTTTAATTCAGAAACAATCGAATGGTGGAATCTGTAGTCGATATAAAAGGTTTAGGTTTGAGCTTGGAACAGATATCGATTATTTTGATATTGAAATTTCATCCCATTGTTTTTTATGGAAAGATATCGAACTACAACCTGGTTTTTTGACAGCACGCTATTGCTGTTAATCAGACGAAAACATTCTAGAACTCAATCTAAGGAAGGTAAATCACCAAATCTCTCAATGTTTTTAAACGAATACTTATGTATTCATGAGAGCCTTGTTAGATCCCTCCCATTAACTGCTCTGCATTCTTCTGAAACACTCTTGAAACTAGCTTTTCTGCAATAGTCGATATAAAAAATAAACTAGTAACATAATCAAAATATATATATTCAAATATTATTAGTTTTCTTGATTAAACATTTCGATTCAACTCTCATTATGCTATACCCTACGTTAATTGTAAATTAGGGAAACGACAGCCGCGAGCCGTAGCAGGTATCTGTTCAATCAGATAGAGATAAGCTGCGTTCTCGTAGGTCCTGATTGTAACGGTGACCAAATAGATTGGCCAGCAAAAAATACACTGTTCTCTGCTGTAAAATCACTTCCCGGTGGTTCGGAACCCACCTAAAACTGTAGGTCCAACTCATCAATCACCATCATCTGACTCATTACCCACGCACAGGTCTCAAACCCATGTGGGCTTCAACCTCTAAAATAAAAATTGTTGTTAATGAATGTTCTTTGAAAAATTTTCCCAATATTAAAAATTATTCAATATTGGTAATAATCTCATTTTAAGGAATTCCCATCGAACTACCAGCATGATTGCTATATGTGAATGTTTTTCATTCTTTTGTTCTCTTTCACTCTTTATTATCCCCATTTCTTTCTAGTTCGATCTAGAATCCTTTGTCGGCATACAATCTTCGAAAAGCCGTCATGTGTGGAGGAGATGTAATGGGAATGCTAGTGTTCTGAAAGATTGAGACGTTTGATAAGAATATAAAGAAGGTTTAGAGGTGGACGAGGAAGGGTGGGAGGAGGAGCAAAAGAAGAAGGAGAAGGAGAAGACGAGAAGACGAATGTGGATGGACGGATGTCCTGATGTTTCAGGGAAGTGACGTTGAACGACAGGTGATTGCAGCAGAACAGACGTGCCGACAAAAAAACGCGGAGAAATAGTGTGTGAAAGAAAGCGGTTGATAGATAAAGGAAGAGTGAGGGGATGAGAGAAAACGATTGAAAGAGAGAGAGAGAGAGAGTGAGTGAGTGTGTGTGAGAGAAGTGCGAATGGGAATGGTGGAAGAGAGAGGAGAAAGGTGATACAAAATAAAAGAGAGCGATTGTGGGATTTTGTTTTGTCAACTGTCAAAGAGAAGTGTGTTGAAATTTTTGATTTTTGGTTATTGGTTTACATCTGGTGAAAATTTTATTACTAAATGGTGACTGTTTATGAATATGATCTGATGGTAATAAGCTTCAGTTTGGTTGCATTTAGTAAGTTTATAAGACATAATAAAAGTAAATGCATATGGCTTTTATTAGGGTTTTTTTTCGAAGGATAGATTGATAGACCCACAAAGGTCTGAGACTTGTGCGTGGGTAATGAGTTGGATAATGAAGATTTATGAGTTATACCTACAGTTTTAGGTGGGTTCCGAACCACCGGGAAAAGATTTTACAGTAGAGAAAAGAGTCTTTTGGCTGGCCAATTCAATCGGTCACCCTTACAGAAAGCGCCTAGGAGTTTTGTAGCTTATCTCTGATTGAACAGATACCTGCTACGGCACTCGGCTATCACTCCCCTTGGTAGTTCCATCTCACCACTTGAGCCATGATATTGAAAACATGGTGGGCCTACAATTATAGGTGGGTTCCGAACCAGATTGATAAATTGGGTATGACTAATAAATTGTGATTGGTTATGATTGATTGTAAATACGATTGTGAATACGTATTCGATGAACTCACCCTATAGTTGAGCTCAATTCTGATTAATGGAAATATTCGGAATATCAGATTGGAATTCTAGAATTATTATAGGTTGATTAATTGGTGAGGAATTTCATTAAATACTGCAACTTTATGAAGATTTCTTATGAGAAATTACAGTAAAATTATTATTCATTTTTTTCTTAAGGATGAAGCCCACATAGGTCTTAAACCTGTGCATTGAGTTGGATGATGATTGATGAGTTAAACCTACAGCTTTAGGTGGGTTCCGAACCACTGGGAAGTGATTCTACAGCAGAGAATAGTCCTTTTTGCTGGCCGATCCAATCGATCACCCTCACCTAGAGGGTCCAACAGATCGTAGCTTATCTTTATCTGACTGAACAGATACCTGCTATGGCTCACGGCAATCACTTCGACAAAATTAATTTTCGCAGCAAAACAAAATTCACTTTTTTTGTAGATTACGTCTTGGAGACTCCAGTTAAGGAGTATAAGACAAGTCAGATTAACAATATTATACACTAGATACCATAGGCCTAATCACTATATCAACCAGTTGAGGTGAGGCTTAATTTTGGTGGTTTTTTTTTTTATATTTTTATATTATTTCATACTCTTTTAAAAATAAGACTCTTAGAAGCTACTTTTAAGTAGCTTGTTGTAGAGTTTCCTACCAATATAACTAGGTTTTGGTTCAAATAAGGTACTATTGTAACTCACCAAGTGATAATCTCCTCGGCTTCTTGTATTATAATCGTGTACGTCCAGATTGTGGTTAAAATCATATTTTTTACATATAAAGTAGCTTCATACACATATAAGCAGGGTACAGTTAGGAGACCAAATCTCTTGAACAACGGCCTACATGAATCTAATCTATTTACTCTTTCCAAACACCTAACAGCTTTCTTTTGGATCTTGAGCATCCTATCAAGGTATTTTTTTATGAATTACCCCATGCTAAGATAGCATACCTAATATATGACAGTAAGAACCCATGGTAAGCTGTAAAAAGTAACTTTTGTCATTTAATCTAGCAAGCTGTCGAAGGACAAATACCGCAGATGAAATTTGACAACATATTTTCTCAATGTATGGAGCCTAGGAAAATAATCTGACCAACAAAACTCCTAGAAATGCAATGTTTTCTTCCTGTTCTAGATGATTATCGTTTATAAACACGTTTATAGCCCTATCTTCATTAGAATTATGTTTGTTTTTGAATTGAAGGTATGGGCATTTATTACTAATTATTGTTAATTTCAACTGATTTAAGAATTCAACAATGGACTGCATACCTATATTTCTAAATTAGTTCTGTCACAGTACAAATACCTCAGATGAAATTTAACAGATTTCTTTCGGATCTTAAACACCTTAACTACTGTACCTGTGTAGTGTGTACAGTACCTCTTATTATAGTATTAATGAAACTAAAATCTTATAAAATAGCCTCTACGTTGATTTGCTTGACCCCTGTCATGAGTACGCCATGACATCCAACAGAATATCAGATAACTCTGGTCACACAGTCTAGTTTTTGAAATGAAAGTAATTGATACTCTCCACAGACTAAATACTGTTTACACATCAACGAACGCACTAGCTGTGTGCTTTAAAGCAGTGACACTTTGTAACCTAATCTCTTTCTACGCAGCTGAAATAAAGAAGGCACTGCCTCGATGCCATCAACGCTTGATAAACATTCTTAATGAACGCCTGCTAACATATATTTGAACTGGAATGGTGTAAACATACTTTGGTCTGTCATTGGCTCATGTAGATGGTCATAAATTTGATACAAAATAGTTGAAGAGTTCAGTGGACTGTGTCGTGTATCAAATGGTGCTGAAGTGTATCAAATGGTCCTTAGTCCTTCACAGTGGTGATTTACCACGATTGGTATTTTTCCGTCGTTATTCTTATTCTTCTTTCTCTTCTTGTCCTTATTCTTCTTATCCTCCTTCTTATAATCCTCCTCCTATTCTTCTACTTTGTCTTCTCTTTCTCCTTCTCCTCCAACTGCTCCTCCTCCTCCTCCCCTCCTCCTCCTCCTCCTTCTCCTCCTCCCCCTCCTACTCTTTCTTCTTTTACTTCTTCTCTTCTTTTCTTTTTCTGCTTTTTTTCTCCTTTTTCCTTTATCTTCTTTTTTCTTTTTCTCATTCTCCTTTCTTTTTTTCTTATTCTACTTTTTGATCATTTTCCTTTTATTTTTCTTGGTTTTTTCTTTTCTTCTTCTTCTTCTTCTTCTTCTTCTTCTTCTTCTTCTTCTTCTTCTTCTTCTTCTTCTTCTTCTTCTTCTTCTTCTTCTTCTTCTTCTTCTTCTTCTTCTTCTTCTTCTTCTTCTTCTTCTTCTTCTTCTTCTTCTTCTTCTTCTTCTTCTTCTTCTTCTTCTTCTTCTTCTTCTTCTTCTTCTTCTTCTTCTTCTTCTTCTTCTTCTTCTTCTTCTTCTTCTTCTTCTTCTTCTTCTTCTTCTTCTTCTTCTTCTTTTCTTTTTATTCTTCTCTTTTCTCCTCCTTATTTTTCTTTTTTTTCTGTCTTTGTTTCGTTCTTCTTCTCCTCCATTTTTTCTCCCTCTTCATCCTCTGTCTTCTTCTTCTGCCTTCTTCGTTTTTCTCCTTTTTTCTTCTTTTTTTTCTTCGTTTATCTATGTTTTGTTCTTCTGCTCCTCCATCTTCTTCTCCCTTTCATCATCTATCCTCTTCTTCATTTTTCCTCCTGGCTTCTTCTTTTTTCTACTTCTCTCTTTCAATTTTTTGTCGTCTTATCTGTTCTTTCTCTCATGCAACCAACTTCTTCCGCATCCATTGATCTTCCTTTCTTTCTTTGTTCTCGTCATCTTGTTCTCCCTTTTACCTTAATCATCTTGCTATTTCTCTTCTTCTTATTTTTCTACTTGATATTCTTATTTTTCTTGTTCTTGTTCTTGTTCTTCTTCTTCTTCTTTCCTTCTTCTCCATCTTATTCTTTCTTTCTTCTTCTTGTTCTTCCTTTTCACCATCGCCATCTTCTTTTTTTCTTCTTCTTCTTCTTCTTCTTCGTCTTCTTCCTCTTTTATTTTCTTCTAATTCTCCTACTTCTCCATCTTTTCGTCTACTTCTTCATCTTAGTTTCCCTCTTTTTCCTCCTCCTTCTCGTCCTCTTTTCCACCCATTTTTCCCACGAATTCTACTACCTCGATCTTCACAATCTTTCGTTTCCCTCTGTATTCTTTTATGTACTTTTATTTTTCTATTTCCTTCTCTGTATGTATTTTCTCCTCCATTCCTTTTTTTTCATTTTCTCCTCCTTTATCTCTATTAATATTATCTTCTTTTCTCTTTTTTTCTTTCTTCTCATTCTTTTATCTTCCTTCTCCTCTCAAACTATATCTTTTTCCCCTACTCATTTTCTTCTCCTACTATTTCTTCATTTTCTTCTTCTTCTTCTTTTATTATCTTCTTCTCCACCTTCTTCCACTCATCCCAGTAATCCTTTCTCTCAAGAAGTCTACATTATCGCCGCTCCAAATACACAAAGATCTTTACCCAGGCAATAAAGTGTATTCAATGAGCACTGACTGCTCTTCAACATTTTGTTTAAAGTCATCAATCTTTCCCATACTCTTGAAAATGTACTGTTTGTTCTATATATTGAAATCCATAGCTATACCAATTACTCTGTATCACACAGCACTTGACTTCATGGCTCAAAAGTGATACAAAGTCGTCCAAATGTGTTCACTTCATAGTTTAATTTATTTTCTGTTTATTCGGTCTACTCTATTTATTTGGATTGCGATTGTGACTTTTCAACACACTTTAATTATGTAAAGTTCATTTATTCAAATGTAACTACGCACTTTTCCCAACTCTACGAGCAGCATTGGTACAAAGTTGCCTAGTTGTTCTGCTTTATACTCTGATTTATTTTTTTAACTGATTAACAGATTGATGACGTGCACATCATTGTTAGATCTCTGAGTTGCAATTGAATATCAAGCAATATATTATTCAATCCAATTTAAACATATTTAAAGTAATCTATGAATGAATGAATGAATGAATGATTTATTTGCCACAAAAAACAATACAATATATCCCCCTCATAGATGTTACATTCACATACTGTGGCACTACTGGCATAAGCGAAATTGGTCGCCAGCAGTGAGTTCAAAATCGTACAACATGGTATAAACAACAAACGAATTAATATAAAGAATTGAAATAAGATGTAATATAGACAATAAAATATATCTAAATAAAGAAATATAATATAGATAAATTTATATTCTTAACCTTAACTATGAAACCCTCAATAGAAACGTTAATAGTTTGAAGTAAATGATGTAAAATTAAAATTACAAAAAATAAATTACGAAACAGTAACATTGCCAGTATTTTGATATTTATTGTCAGTCACAACTTCTCTGAAAAAGGAACCGCGAGATCAGAGCCATAAAAACCAAGACAAGCTTCTTATGAGTTGAATCTACCTAATTTGAAGTAAATTTTTGTTTTCACCCATGATTCTATTTCGCTATTGAGTTTCTTTGTTAATCTATTGTTAATAAAGTGATTGGGAATTTTATTTGCGTAATATTGCATAAAATAAGTGAATTGATGTTTATTTATAAATAATCTGGTGCAAGTTCTATCGTAAATATTGAGTGAAGACGGTCGTAAATTATGCAAAAGTGTGTTCAGTGTTAAAAGCTGTTTATTTTTATTAGTATGTGTTATAATTTTCTTGACAAAGACCTGTCTCAACGTTGGAACTCCAAACTCAATGATCAAGCACATGCTAGGATACAATTTGGGTCGTCTTAAAGCTGCTCTTATTATATGTTTCTGTAATGTAAATATTCTATTGAAATGCGTGTCATAAGTACCCCCCCCCCCCCCCCATAATTCAATTCCATATTCAAATCTAATCTGTATCTGTACGATATTGTAACTTATCAGAAGTTTTTCCATGATCAGTAACTTTCACCAGAATAACTAACTCATGGCAGGTCAACTGTGGGGAAGTGATAAAGCAGTTAGGTGTATAGAAAGAGTAAATAGATTAGATTCATGTAAGCCGTTGTTCAAGAGACTTGGTCTCCTAACTGTACCCTGCTTATATGTGTATGAAGCTACTTTATACGTAAAAATAAATTATATTAACCAAAATCTTGACGTACATGATTATAATAAAAGAAGCCGAGAAGATTATCACTTGGTGAGTCACAATAGTAGCTTATTCAGACAAAAACCTAGTTATATTGGTAGGAAATTCTACAATAAGCTACCGCAGTTTTTAAAGAGTCTTGAAAATATAGAAATATTAAAAAAAAAATTTTTTAATATTTAGTTGATAAAGTTTTTTATAGTGTACAAGAGTTCCTTTCCCTTTCAAAATTAAGCCTCACCTCAACTAATTGATATAGTAATAATTATGGTATCTAGTGTATAATATTGTTGATCTGACTTATACTCCTTAACTGGAGTCTCCAAGACGTAATCTACAAAAAAAACATGAGCCGTAGAAGGTGCCTTTTCTGCATGTATTTATTTCTCTATTCCTTCTTCGTTTATATTTTTCTTCTACTTCCTTCATCTCTATTATTATCTTCTTTTCTCTTTCTTATCATTTTCATATCTTCCTCCTTCTCTCAATCTATATCAATCAGATAAATATTAGCTACGAGCTCCTTGGTCCTAATTGTAAAGGTGACGGATTGGATTGGCCAGCAAAAATACTCTGTCTCTGCTACAAAATCACTTCCCGGTGGTTCGGAACCCACCTAAAACAGTAGGTCCAACTCATCAAACACCATCATCCAGGTTTCCGCCCTATATGGGTTTCATCCACCCCTCCCCCCCCCCCAAAAAAAAAGCAATTTACTTTTACAAATTACCTATGTACTTGTTTTTTAAAGAGAAAATAAAGAATAATTCAGAACAATTCCGCTGTTAACTTCAAGATAATTATTTGAGATCTTGTGAATACCGGACTCCTCCACTGTTAAATAACTAATTACAAAAATCCCACGAAACAAGTCCATTCTTGTAATAATTCAATCAAAACAATCATTATAAATCAAAACATTCAACTTCTAAAATTATTTAGTATAGAGAAAGATGCAAGTGTCACATGAATCTCAATATTGTATTCCATTGTCAACATTAACACTATCCACTTTCACTTTTTGCGCGGTATCTCCACTACTTTGGTCTCTCTCACAGAACTTTCATCATTTGCTCCTTCCCCATAAGTCTCCATTTGCATTTTTTGTCTCTCTCACACACTCACTTTTATCCATTCGCTCCTTTCCCATTCGTCACTCTTTGCATTTTTTGTGTCTCTCACACACACTTTCATCCATTTGCGTTTTCCTCATTCGTCTTCCACTCCATTTTTTGTCTCTCACACACACTTTCATCCATTTGCTCCTTCCCCATTCCTCTCTTTTAAATTTTATGTCTCACTCACATACAGTTTCATCCATCTGCTCCTTTAACATCCGTCTTATTTTTCATTTTTTGTCTCTCTCACACTCACTTTCATCCATTTGCTCCTTCACCATTCGTCTTCTTCTCCATTTTTTGTCTCTCTCACACTCACTTTCATACATTCGCTCCTTCCCCATTCCTCTCCTTTCAATGTTTTGTCTCTCTCACACACATTCTTCCATTTGCTACACCCCTATTCATCTCTTTTACATTTTTTGTCTCTGTAACACACTCACTTTCATCTATTTGCTTCTTCTCATCCTTCTTCTTTTCTATTTTTTGTCTCTCTCACACACTTTCATCCATTTGCTCCTTACCTATTCGTCTCCCTCTGCATATTTGTCTCTCTCACTCCCTCACACACTCTCTCTCACACACAAACACACTTTCATCAATTTGCTCTTTCCTCATTCGCCGTCTCCGTCTGCATCTTTTTGTCTCCAACAACTAAAGGGGTCAGACAAGAGACATTCTATGATCTACACCGATCGTTCTCTACCTTCCATTTTGCACAGTGGGGACAGTAACGCCCAGCGCGCGCATTTGGTGCCTTTTCTGCAAAGCAATTATATCGCACAACACAAACAGACAAAAACGCCAGACACATAACTGTGAATTATGTGTACAGGCAAGGCTTAGAGCAACCCTTAAATTACGTTCTTTTCACCCCGCTGGATTGAGAAGGGATGGTTGTGGAGAGGGGTGAAGAGGGGTGAAGAGGGAACAAAAACTAAAACGACTATTTTCTTCTACGTTGTCCTCCAACTACCGTGAACGAAAACAGATTAATCAAACGCTGTTAATTCTTTCGATTTTCCGGGTTTTCTTTTGCCCAGTCGTTCTTAGGCTACTTCAAGCCCTGTCGGAAAAACCTGTCAAACACGGCCCGGATTTTAGGTCTCTGTTTTGAGCCAAAATACTACAACCACCATGTCATAGACAAAATTTATAGTACATCACTAGTTTTCTATTTCACCATTTTTTTTATTTCTTAAATTTCCATCATATTCAGCTCCATCCTTCTTCCTACTTTCTTTTCTTCTTATCTCCATGTTTTAGGGTATTGTCTGTCTCAACTAACAACAGCATACATTGATTATCTTAAAATAATTAAAATTCAATTTTCTACTACCAAACAACATATAAAATAGCGAAAGGAAATTTATTAAAATCACACGTTTATAGAAAATGCACTAATAATATTATTATTTATATGGGAATTCTATTCACAAATGAAAAAAAATTGAAGGATATTTTGATAATTTAATTGCGTGTTGTAAGTTCTAAATATCATAATGATAATACAAATAATAAGAAATTTCTTCATTTATACATGAAAATGAGACAACAAATTAAATTTTAATGAAGTTTAGGAAGACATTGAAATACTGGATTAAATTAATATCAATATACTAAATGAATAGTTACAAAAAATATTGATTCAATTGACTCATGTTTGCCAGAGTATATTCGCAATAATTCGAACATTAATAAAATCAATCATTGATACTCATTGTCAAGCTAGTAGATTCACACTATTTGAAATATATAGTATATATTTTGTTCCGTCTATCCTGTTTTGCTGTTTTATATGACAATGAAGAAAATTTGATTGGATAAATAGATGAAGTCCGTCTTAAATCTTGACGTTCGGTGAGTGTCAAGGGCCCGGGAGAATCTAGAAAAGTGAAAGAGAGATTGCGAAAGAGAGAGATCCACATTGAGATTTAGATAGCTTTATTTGAGTAAAAGAACAATAATTAATAAGACTATTGACTATACCCTTACAATGATTGACATCACTTAGATTCTTGGGTAAATAGATGAAGATAAAGTAATAATTTTATTCACGTAAATTTACAAAGTTTCATTGTGACTGATTGAAAAGCATGTTATTAACTATTAACAACGCAATATATTGTGAATGGTGAAGGTTTCTATATCTATATAAATAAAATTAGAGTTTTGTCTGTACATTTATCAGAATTGTATATTTTTTGGTTATTTTTACGTTTTATACTTTAAATAAGCCGAAAATAGTCTTATCTCACTTTCTGTCTGTCTGTCTGTCTGTCTGTCTGTCTGTCTGTCTGTCTGTCTGTCACGGCCGCAAAGGTATTTTTCGCGGCCTTCTCCTCAAAAACGAGAGCATCGATCGGGATTTTAGTTATTGAACAGTATTGAAAACATTATTGACAATGTCTTTAGCTATAAAAAACTAAATTAACTTTTTTTTTAACAGAGTAATAAACGTTTAAAAACCAAGTACTGTGCGATTTTGGATACATTTTACGCGGCCTTCTCCTCAAAAACGAGAGCATCGATCGGGATTTTAGTTATTGAACAGTATTGAAAACATTATTGACAATGTCTTTAGCTATAAAAAACTAAATTAACTTTTTTTTCAACAGAATAATAAACGTTTAAAAACCAAGTATTGTGCGATTTTGGATACATTTCTTCCAAGTTTTATTACCACATAAGAATAAGAACAAATCATGTAATTTATCATGATATATCAATCAGCTGTTCTCAAATATAAATGGTGGGCCCTTCGCGGCGTTATTTACGCTGTCTGCAGACTTGTGTAGTCGGAGCATTGCAGTCTTTTAGGAAACATATGTCTGGTGAATTAAAGCTCATCTTATGTTTTATCAATAATTATTCCTTTGTTGAAAAAAACAAAATTTTCTAATTTCAATTTATCGAAACAAAAATTAACATTTTAGGAAGGTTTGGTTTGTGCCAGGCTCTTGGGAATTCGCCAGGTAGCACTATTATTACCATGTTAAAAAAAATCACGTAATTTATCATGATATATCAATCAGCTGTTCTCAAAAAATATTCTCTCTGATGCCTCTCACTGAATTGTTTACATTCTAAGTTGTTTACTAAGGGCCCGTTCACACGATACAGTTCTTGTGCGGTACAGTAAATTTGCTGTATCAGTTATTTTGCAGTGCTTTCGTTTGCATGTAAATTTCATATTGTATGTTCACACAATACTGTTTCGACTGGATCCAGTAAAAAAAGCTGTTCTAGCCGATTTCTACATTCCGATTGGTCTTCGAAAACTGTATCACTAAAATCAGCTGTACCGCAAAATAACTATCCATATCTGGTGGCACATGTATTGTACAGGTAATGGATATGTTCAAACGATACGCTTATTACGCTGGAAGCAGATCGTCAGCATTGATCTTCTTCATTGATATTCTTCAGCATTGATCTTCTTATTAGTGAATTCCAGTGTCCAGAAGTGGAAGATATTAATTGTGAAAATTTAATTTCTCTAATATATGAGAGACCCGCCTTGTGGGACAAGACTTAAGATTAATATAAAAATAATGAGAGAAAAATGTGTAGAATATTGAAACCAGAATTTGCGTACTTTGATCAAAATTTAAGAGAAACCTTCAGTAAGAAACTTATTTTAAAAAATCTTACACAAATAAAAAAATCCTGGACTGGAATAAATAAAACTGAACTGGAAGTGCAATGGAAGAAGGAGGAGAGCACAGCAATAAGATAAGCAGCAAAGCCGGACCGTGTGAACATCACAGTACAGTTGACGCCGTACAGTAAAAAAACCGTACCGCAAAAAAACTGTATCATATGAACGGGACCTAAGCTGCTAACAACTTCATGATCGTTGCTATCAAAAAAGCCGAAATTCTTATTTGAAAGTCTTATTTCTAAACATAATCCGTACGAAGGACGGGCACAATAGCTAGTTAACAATAAAAATCTATGTGAAGAATTTACGTAATAAGGGTTAAGTCTAGACAAAAATTCGTTCATTCAAACTTAACCTTGATAATTTCGAACTAAGAGACTATGTAATTAGTAATAATGAAATAAAATTTGAATTTTTTTGAAGTGATTGGAGATAATTAAAATGGTGTTTTTTTTTTAAAGAGAATAAGAGTGAAAGAAACCGAGTATGAGATTGATTGATTGATTTCTTTATTCATGCAAATAATAGCTGGACAGTTACTAGTATAAAATACAATAGGCATCACCAAGTATTATTACATAAAACATTATCAGTTACTTATTACATAAACTTTTCAACTATATACAAACATGGAATTATGACTGAAAATGATATTAATATGATATATAGAAAAAAAATGAAAAAAGCTTGGTGATACATTTGTATGAAAAGGCGAAGTTAGGGACGGTGCCCCTCTCTTACACTTAACCTATAAATTCTACCTGATAGTGTCTAGACATTATGAAATTAAATAAATTTTAATAATATTAAAAACAAAAAAATATAATGAACTAATAAAGGAAGAAAAACATATAGCTAACAGGGTTTTGCCAAAATTTCCCACGTCATCACTCTAGGGCTGAACAACCATAGACATTCGCTCAAGAAAATGCTTCCTCGGTGAAGAAGCAAAACCTGTCCGGCTCTCCAAATTTCTTATTGCAGTTGGGAGTGAATTCCATATTCGACAACCACTTACAACAAATGATTTGTTGTAAATTGCTGTACGGTGGTTTGAAATTCTAAAAGTTCTACCACCTCCTCTTGTGGTTGTCACACTATTGGCTCTGCCATCTGCTACAAATTTAAAATTATTTTTGAAATATTTCGGATTACCATATTTCAATATGTCATTTACCAGTTTTGATATCCGAATAAGTCTTTGTTCCGGTAGTTTGAGGGTAGAGCTTTGTATATAATAATGAGTTATATGCTCATGTCTTTGGAGTGAGTATACAAAGCAAAAACAGTAATTTAAGCTGCATTGTAATCTTTCACTTAGATGAACAGTCATGTCATTGATAACAGCATTGCAATATGAAAAGTATGGAAAGATGAGAGATCTCACCAACAAAAGTCGGATATGTCTAGGAAGAGAATCTTGCATCTTTTTCAAAGAATGCATAGCAGCAAATATCTTTACAAGTTCCGTCCTTCATGAGTGTGTTCTGAACATGTTCTGTCCAGTCAAGAGTGTTTGTCATGGATATACCTAAGTGAGAGAGAGAGAGACATAGATAGATAGATATTTTTTGGCAATTGCTACAAGGCTTATCGCCTATGGTAACATGTATGTCTTAAAAATTAATAATAATAATAATATCTCTATTCCTGCATAATGAAAATACAAAAGCTTAATTAGACATTTTTTACAAGTAACAGTGTGCAATAATAATAATAATCATATTGAAAACCTATGCATAAATTATAAAAACTTAATTATTATAGATAATAAAACTAATAATAATAAAAAACAGGCTCATGTAGATATAGACAAAACTGTTGAAAACTGAAACCAAATATACCAAAACTAAATAATGCACCATGAATACTATAAAGGATATCAGTATAATGATTATAAATTATAAAAAGTGAGATCACGATTCAATTTATACAAAATTTATGATAGACTATGAGATAGATCAACGCACCAACCATGCCACACAATGACAAGAAAGAACAAAAGAGATAATTTTTTTTTTTTATTGATTGATTAAATGGCTTATTAGGGCGGAGTTAGGACTCCTGGTCCTCTTTTCCACTCAACCCTTTAAATTATAACAAAGATGGAGAGAAAGAGAGAGAGAGAGAGAGTGTGTAAGAGGGGTTGAGCACTGCCCGCCAAGGAAAAAGTCACCTTGCTTCGAAAACCGAAGTGAGAGTGTGTAGGATGTATGGATTACGATAAACGAAACTCGCTATGACATAAATATAGGGCTTTGCTGTCCGTTTGCGTGGGTGTGCGCGTCCGGTGTTGGGGAGGGGGCGCTGAAGCAATCCAATCTGGCCAGAAGGGCTCTTGACCGCAAGGAATCAGCGGGCCAATTTTCCCCGCGAGCGGTCATTGTGAATGAGCCACTGAGGTCCTTGGGACTCCTCCACTCTGTCACAGCCAAGAATTCTGTCTCTCGCCTCCAGAATCCTCGTCTTGTCTATTTACATCATCCTCCTCCAGTCCTACTGGTGTCAGGGCCAACCTGCGCATCCTTGGTCCTTGGTCCTTGCTCACGCTTGGCGGCGTCTTGACGCGTTTTTCATTAAACGCCGACAAATGTTGTCCGACCGACTGACGGCGGGAAACAGAATTGTGGGGATCTTATGGATGAGGAACTTTTCCTTAGTAGATTAGATTAATATCCAATATAAAAACGTATTGATGTTGTCGTCTGTCGACGAGACTCTAGCGCTGCATGTGATGAAAAATGAAAGAAATGCATTGAAGAAGGAAATGGAGGAGGAGAAAAGAAATGAGAGGAAAAAGGAGAAAGAGAGAGAGAGAGTAGAAAGAATAAGACAGGAGGAGGAGGAGCCGAAGATGAAGTGAAAGAGAGAGAACCATAAGAAGAAGAGGAAGACAGGACAAGAAGGGAAAAGAAAAAGAAGAAACGAGAGAAGGAAAAAAGATGAAAAAAGTAAAAAAGAGAAGGAAGAAGAGCAGGAAGAAAAGAAGGAGGAAAAGGAGGAGGGAAAGGAGAAGAAGAAATGAAGAATAAGAAAGGGGGAGGACCAGAAGAGGAGGAGAAGGAGGAGTTTAAGAAGAAGAAGGAGACAGAACAAAAAGACAGGAGAAGAAGGATGAGAAGAAGAAAAATACAGGAGAAGAAGGAGATGAAGAATAAAAAGGCAGAAGAAGGGAGAAACTGAAATAGTAAAGAAAAGAGATGGAGGAAGAGCAGGAGGAGAAGCAGAAGGAAGAGAAGGAGGAGAAGAAAAGGGGAAAAAGAAGAATGTGACAGGAGGAGAAAGAGAAGGAAGAGAAGAAGAAAAGGGAAAGAAAAAAGAGGAGGAGGAGAAAAAGAAGAAGAAAAAGAAAAGAGAGAAGAGAAAGGGAAGAAAGAAATGGAGAAGAGAGATAGAAAAGGAGAAGAGAGATGGAGGGAAAAGAGCAAGAAGAATAATTAACACTATTAACTTGCATTTTTTGTAAATAGGTTTACAGAATATGTTAGGGTCTAGAAATGCAGATTCAGTTGAGTATTATCATAATAGAATTAGCCCTACATATAATTAATTTCGCAAGCAAAACATACATAATACATTAACAAAGTTTATAATAAATATATTATTGTTATGCCGTTTACTATAAAACGACTATTTTGCTTTAAGATAAGTGGGTGGTGTAAGCGAGAAGATTGACCGATATATTATTGTATATTAATAGTAATAATTATTATTGTATGGTGACTAATAAGACTAAGTTGTCACTACCACATTTATTGAAACCGTGAGATGCTAGTTTCGGTTGTTACACCATTTTCAATCTAAAACCAACTAAAACTAAAGTACAGAGTTACTTAATATATACTAAACACAGAATGATACTGTTGGCTGAGGGTAGAAGTGCCTCTCATAGGCTGTCCTTCATTGAAGGTATGTGATTGACTGAGGGCCCTAACAAGTCACGCCCACTGGTGGGAGGAGCAACAAGAAATAATCAGTGTCATAGTCAAGGACAAAAAAAGAACAATACACAAGTAGGCTATGATTAAACAATTAAAAAAATTAAAATATAATTCAAAATGAAATGCAGTCAAGGTTAACCGAATTCACCATGAAAGTACCGTTATTAAAATGTAGGCCAGAATTATGATGAATCCAATTTAGTTGTATTGAATTGTTTGAAACAAATTTGGTCATTTAAACCAGTATTGGAATAGTTTTTTCCCAACCTAGTTATCTCCAAAGCATCTAAAATGTTCAGTTGTCTGCCTTTGCCAATCAAATGCAGAAATTCAGCATCTCCTTCTGCCTTCAACTTGTGTCCATTAGTAACGAGATGCTCTGCAACATTTGAGTCTCCTTTTTGCTCTCTCTCTCTCTCTCTCTCTCTCTCTATATCTATCTATCTATCTATCTATCTATCTATCTATCTATCTATCTATCTATCTATCTATCTATCTATCTCTTTCTCATTATATAGATCCGATTTGATGACTAACAAAAATCAATTTCCTAGATCTGAATAATTTATCAGGAATATAATAATGTTTTCTGTGCACCAAAGCATGATAATGTCCTCAACCATAATCGAAGCCTAACAAATCACAGTGGCAGTACTGTTTTTAGCATGTACATAAATTCAACGGTGATAACATCCAAAAGGAAAACAGTATCAAGGTTATAATTCATTCTTTATGATAAATACGATTAAAGTGAATGAATGATGGTGATGATTACAACAAAGGCGTCATCCAGACTATGGGAAGAATTGCAGAAAGAAAACAAAGGAAATGGAAGAGAGGATGTGTGTGTAAGAGAGAGAGAGACTGAGAGAGAGAGAGAGAGAGAGATAGAGAAAGTGGGGAGATGGAAGGATTTGACGGTACAGTTTTAAATCACAGGGTAACAACACAGGGTAGTAATTCATTAGAGAAGTCGGCGAAAATGCGAAGAAAAGGATGAAGAATAAGGGAGAAGAAGAGAAGAATAAGGGGAAGAGTGTGAAGGAGGAGGAATGGTTAGCGGAAGGAGGACGTTGAGCAGAGAGAGAGTGATCCGTGGAGAAAATGGGTTTAGTGTTGTAGAGCCGTGACGGTGATACCCCCCCCCCCCCCTATTTATGGTTTAGGGGTGATGAAGGGGGTTCAAGGATGCCCCATCTCACAGTCACCACTACCACCACAGGCCGTGAGTGCAGGGAATTATCCTGGATTTATGACATGGTCCAGGAGGAGACCCTTCTGAAATAACCCAAGAATTATCGGACCCACCCCACCCCTCACCCACAACCCCTGCCAGGGGTAAACACGTAATGTCGCATATTAATTTGATTTATTGAAATGGTTTCTTTTCTGATTTTATAACATCCATTATGAGTCGTGTAGGCGTAATACGTTCGTTATACGTATTATATTATTATATATTCGCTGTATATAGTTCATCGGGGATGACAACCAGTTGGATCCATTTCCCATTATGCTAACAGCTCCTCAACGGCAAAGTCTGGGGTCGAGGATAACCAACTACCCTCTACGAGAAGGAAGAAAAAGAGGAAGGAAGAAGAAAAGGAAGAGAAAGAATGTTTTAGTTGCGATTCTTTTATTTCCGTCTTCACATACTCAGCTTGTTTCATTTCCGCTAGAAATAATAACTTAGGTAGCGTGAATTATATATGTAATTTAGAGGTATCTACTCTTCATGTCTTTATTTTTTGTAGATTACGTCTTGAGGATTCCAGTTAAGGAGTATAAGACAAGTCAGATTAACAATTATACAATCTTATACATTAGTTACCATAATTTATTACTGTATCAATTAGTTGATGTGCTTAATTTTGATGTGAAAGGAACTCTTGTACACTATAAAGAGCTTTACCATCTGAATATTTTTTCAATTGATTTTAAATATTTCTATATTTTCAAGACTCTTTAAAAACTGCGGTAGCTTATTAATTGTAGAATTTCCTACCAATATAACTAGGTTTTTGTTTGAATAAGCTACTATTGTGACTCACCAAGTGATAATCTCCTCGGCTTCTTGTATTATAATCATGTACATCAAGATTTTGGTTAATATCATTCGTTTTTACATATAAAGTAGCTTCATATACATATAAGCAGGGTACAGTTAGGAGACCAAGTCTCTTGAATAACGGCCTACATGAATCTAATCTATTTACTCTTTCCATACACCATTTGGTGCATGTGCTTCGATAAATGCTTCATTAGTCCAGCCAAATCAGCAAAAAGTAAAGAAAAAACTCCAAAATGGCTGAAAATCTGGATATATGACCAGAAAAACATGCAGAATAACAAACTAAAAGTCCCCAATAATCCTAGCTGTGCTTCGGCCGCCATCTTCAAAAAACTGTGAAATTTTCTTACGTCATTTTCGCTTTCTTCAAATTGGTTTGTAAGACTTCAAACTATCAGAAACGCGATCCGGTCACCCAAAAATGCAATGGGATTTTCCAGTGGGGGGCCAAAAGGGGCACCCCATTTCGGGTCCCCATAAATGTTGAACTATTAAGTCTATCCGATCAACGTACGGGGCGGTCCAGATTCATGTATCATGCGTTTTAAAAATTTATTACGTCTATGATACTCCAGTTAAGGAGTACAAAACAAGTCAGATTAACAGTTATACAATCTTATACACTAGTTACCATAATTACTATATCAATAATGTTGATAAAATTAGTGGAACTGATGTTGATATTTTGAAATCTCTCCATAATTGAAACAAAACAGAAGTTGTCTAATTTCACTAAACTTACAATTGAGTCACAGGACCATGGTTTCGTGTTTTACTAACACTTCTTACTAACACATCTACTTAAAAAAGCCGAAGATATGTTAGTAAAACACGAAACCATGGTCCTGTGACTCAAATTGTTAGTTTAGTGAAATTTGACAACTTCTGTTTTGTTTCAATTATCATTTGTTGAATTTGGCTGATCAGAACGATTTTTGTTCTCAGGGGTACCCAGTGATTTTTTATTGTTGATGACGCCCACATGAGTCCGAGACTTGTGCGTGAGTAATGAGGTGAATGAGGTGACTACACATAGATTCCAGGCGGAGGAGCGGGATTCGAACCCACGATCGCTTAAACGACAGCAAGCTGAAGTTGCGACGCCCAACTGCGCTAAGCGGCCCGCACATTCTATTAGATGGTAAGTTGTCTGGAGCTGATTGCAAGAATTAAAATTCTACAATTTAGTTGTCTAGTATCTATATAAAGCTACAAAAGGTTTTTGTTATTGCTAACCAAAATAATTAATTTTGTATCTCGCTTCTAATTGGTTTAAATAAATAAATACTTTATTTCCAATCAATAATTAATTAAAACTATAAAACAATATAATATATATTAGCAAACTAAATGGGAATCTAATAACTATAAAACTGCAATTTTTGAGAAATAATTTTTGGAAATTACCCTACTCAACTATGGTTTACCCATGTTCTAGAGTGGGGGGGGGGGGGGGGTTAGTGCGGAATTATTAGGTAAGTGAGCTCACATGTTGTTTGAGATAATTATTTACAAGTTTTGCCTTCCTGTATTTAATATCCATTTGAAAAATGTGCCAAGTTTTGAAAATAAATGAGTGAATATATTCATATAGAATTTTAATAAAAGATCACGATTGGTTGAAGAAATATTCTCAAAGAACTAGCACAATTAATATGGGGCCATACTTCGAAAAGTGCTATTTTCATCATTATTTAAATCAGTATCATAACGAATTATAATATATGTATTCCTATTATTATAAGGAAAATTGTTTCAAGTGTATGGAGGACATCTATGTTTTATCCTCCTTTGTGTCATCCTAGATACGCCTATGCTCTTAAATTGGCGATTCACGCAAAACAAATCGTTAACACTAAGCTACGTTCAACTTATCTGCTTTTTGAAAAGGAATTCCACGGCCTCCTCAATCCTGGACATCATGAAACGGTAAAGTATATGACTGGAATACCTCCAGCAGTTCTCCAGGCACTCCAGGTCTGCTGTGTTCAGTGTATAGTGACAGCATGTGTGACTATAGACTCATTTCCATCCTATCTATTGCTGCTTAAGAGCAAAGTTATAAGTATTGTAGGAGCGGAAAGCGTGTCACTGCAGACTATGCAAATGAGTCTAATTATGTGGCCGGACAGCCAAAGACATACTAAACTCGAACACTTTATGCCGATCCAAACATGTTTATTGGAAACATGGCTAGACCGGACCCTTGACCCCACCAACACTTCTGCTTCTTCCTCTATCAATTCTTTGGACGTTTTCTTTGCCGCCTCGTCTTTTTTCTTCCTCTCCATCTCCTTCGCTTTTCTTCGTTATGTTCTGTTGTTATTTCATTTTGTTTTTGGCTGGTACAGAATATATATATTTTTTTATTACTGATGATGCCCACATAAGTCCGAGACTTGTGCTTAGGTAATGAGGTAATTGATAATTAATTTTATTGAGCCAAAATACAATCAATGTTACATAGGCCAAGTCGATTAAACAGATAAATTTATTATGAATAACAGCCATAACACATTACAAAACAAGCATAGTATAGTAGAAATACTAACAAAGATATATAAACTATTTAAAAACTACAGAAATAAGGTGAATGATATACTACAGGTGATGAGAACTACAGGTCAATGATAACACATAAATTGCGGTTAGGTGTATAGAAAGAGTAAATAGATTAGATTCATGTAAGCCGTTGTTCAAGAGACTCTCCTAACTGTACCCTGCTTATATGTGTATGAAGCTACTTTATATGTAAAAACGAATTATATTAACCAAAATCTTGACGTACATGATTATAATACAAGACGCCGAGGAGATTATCACTTGGTGAGTCACAATAGTAGCTTATTCAAACAAAAACCTAGTTATATTGGTAGGAAATTCTACAATTAATAAGCTACCGCAGTTTTTAAAGAGTCTTGAAAATATAGAAATATTTAAAAAACAATTGAAAAAATATTTAGTTGATAAAGCTTTTCATAGTGTACAAGAGTTCCTTTCAC
This sequence comes from Conomelus anceps, assembly GCA_948455865.1. Lineage (NCBI taxonomy): Eukaryota > Metazoa > Arthropoda > Insecta > Hemiptera > Delphacidae > Conomelus > Conomelus anceps. The sequence goes on from OX418221.1 coordinate 48,262,583, forward strand.
ATCAAAATTAAGCCTCACCTCAACTAATTGAAGTAATTATGGTATCTAGTGTATAATATTGTTGATCTGACTTGTCTTATACTCCTTAGCTGGAGTCTCCAAGACGTAATCTACAAAAAAAAAAAAATGCCAGACGGAGGAGCGGGATTCGAACCCACGACCGCTTAAACGACAGCAAGCTGAAGTTGTGACGCCCCAACCAACTGCGCTAAGCGGCCCACCCGCTTATATTTCTAATCATAGTTATAGCCGAGTGCCATAGCAGGTTGCTGTTCAATCAGAGATAAGCTACGAAACTCCTGGGCGCTCTTTGTAAGGGTGACCGATTCGATTAGCCAGCAACAAGGACTTTATTCTCTGCTGTAGAATCACTTCCCGGCGGTTCGGAACCTACCTCAAACTGTAGGTCATCAATCACCATCATCTAATTCATTACCACTCACAGGTCTCAGACCTATGTGGGCTTCAATCTCCGAAAAAATCATTTTTCTTATAGTAGTTTATGCATAGATTGTATTATGACTGCCTTCAAGGCACAAGTGAGATTTAAGATGCACTAACATCTACAAGCCTAAACACCTCAAGTAGGTTAAAAAGGGGTATTAGAAAAAATTAGAAAAAATTCCCAAAAAATTCCGACCGATCGGCCAAGGTCAGGGGACCATGGGTGGGGACCTGGCATGAGTATATATGGGGGAGCAGTTGCTGGTAGAGTCATAGTGCTTCAGTGAACGCCGCGACTAGTGCTTATACTACCTACTCGCCCAGATCTTCAGCTTCAGCTTCAGTTGTGACTTCAACCTACTCACCCAGATCTTCAGTTGTGATTTCAATGTAAGTACAAGTGCTTTGAAAGTAACATCTCAGGACTTAGAAAAATCTTGAAACATCTTAGGACTTAGAAAAATTTTGAAACATCTTAGGACTTAGAAAAATTATGTACCATCTCAGGACTTAGATAAATTTTGTAACATCTTAGGACTTAGAAAAAATTTGTAACATCTCAGGACTTAGAAAAAATTTCCGAAAAAATCTTGGGACTTGGAAAAATTTCCGAAAAATCTTAGGACTTGGAAAAATTTTCGAAAAATCTCAGGACTTAGAAAAATTTTGTAACATCTTAGGACTTGGAAAAATTTCCGAAAAATCTTAGGACTTAGAAAAAATTTCCGAAAAAATCTTGGGACTTGGAAAAATTTTCAAAAAATCTCAGGACTTGGAAAAATTTTCAAAAAATCTCAGGACTTAGAAAAACTTCCGAAAAATCTTAGGACTTGAAAAAATTTTCAAAAAATCTCAGGACTTGGAAAAATTTTCAAAAAATCTCAGGACTTAGAAAAATTTTCAAAAAATCTCAGGACTTAGAAAAACTTCCGAAAAATCTTAGGACTTGAAAAAATTTTCAAAAAATCTCAGGACTTAGAAAAATTTCCGAAAAATCTCAGGACTTGGAAAAATTTCCGAAAAATCTTAGGACTTGGAAAAATTTCCGAAAAATTGTAGGACTTGGAAAAATTGCCGAAAAATCTTAGGACCTAGTTATACACTTGGGCTAGGGGAGGGGCATGTGGGAAGTTTGCCGGACTATAAGGAATGATCTCTAGACTTAGTCGTACAATATTACTTTGAAATTAGGACTTAGTCATACATGGGGCATATGGGGAGGGGCATGTGGGAAGTTTGCTGGACTATAAGGAATGATCTCTAGACTTAGTCATACAATATTACTTTGAAAATAGGACTTAGTCATACATGAGGCATGTGGGGAGTGGAGCAATTGTGTGACCAGATACTTTTAACAAGATATCTGTATTGTTCCAGATACACTAGCCTAAAGCAGCATTCAAGGATCATTCAATAAAAAGTAAGCATTTCATTCATGGGGGTATGTGGGGAGGGACATGTGGGGAGTGGAGCAATTATGTGACCAGCTACTATTAACAAGATATCTGTATTGTTCCAGATACACGCAAGGACCCTAAATCACCGGTTAAGATCTACTCAAGGATCCCGGTTCTACTCAACCAATCAAGGAACCCAGTTTCTACACACCAATAACAGTAAGTACATGTCTCTTCACTATTAAATAGTTATCAATTGATGTATTGTATGATCCTCACCTCCAATTGCATTACATTAAACCTAACCTATAATTACATTGCATGAAAACTAAACATCAAAATGTTTAACCAGGACCTAATCCAATACTATGTATTCTACTGCATTAAATTTAATGTTAATATAACCTTTAGGGAATGTTCTCATCCAACTCTTGGTTCTAAAATGTGATTACCCCGCTGACCGCTAGATGGCAGCATGTGTACATATTTTCATACTTTATCAAACCTCTCGCTTTAGTTTTGTGTGACCAGCACCTTTAACAAGATGTCTATATATTGTTCCAGATACACTCAAGGAACCCTGTTTCTACAACTACAAAGCAATCAAGGAGCCCTGTTTCTACAACTACAAAGCAATCAAGGAATCCTGTTTTTACAACTACAAAGCATTCAAGGATCTGTTTCTACAACTATAAAACATTCAAGGGCCCTTTTTTCTACAAATCAATAACAGTAAGTACTTATCTCTTTACTAATAAATATATAAATAAGATAAAGAAAGATAGATAAAATGTCTTTATTTGAGCAAAGTTAGGACTCGCAGGTCCTCTCCTATACTTAACCCTTAAATTAAATACAAATTTCAAATTATAAATCAATTCGTCATTGTTTTATTCACTAAAACATTAGTAGCATTGTAATCACTGGCCCCGCCCACCAGCTTTGACAATCCGGTTTCAACTAGTTTGTATGATGTCACTGCTACATTCCAATGCTATGAGTCATGTCTATGCAGGAAAAAACATGTCTGTGTAATTGTACCACATTATGCAACTGTATTACATAATCACTGGCCCCGCCTACCAGGCCAGCACCTATAAATACCACACAATAATTTGCATTTGTTCAGTTTGATCAAGTCAACGGAGCAGTGAACATCTTACAGTGCTCAATCTACTAGATTATATTCAGCAATACAGAACTTCAGTTATATTTTAAATGTATGTACAATTGCTTTATACTTAGAAAATACTTGAAAATTCTCAGGACTTAGTCATACACTGGGCTAGGGGCATGTGAGGCCTTCATACAAGAAACATGTGAAGCTATTGCACAGGGGCATTTGAGGAGTTTGTTAAATGTTATTGCTGGATTATCTAACCTGTGAATGTTAACATAACCTATAAGGAATGATATCAAACTAAGAATTATTAAAACAATATTGTGAAATAATATAGTATTACTAATGGAAATGCGCTCTATGTTTCAGATGAACAAAGCCAGCCGATGCCAGATGACCGAGGGCTCTCAGGGAGAGTTTGTTGTGCTGGAGGACACCTTCAACTCCTGCCTCCGCACCCTGTTCTACAACAACAACTGCATGGATGATCCAGCCAAGGACTTCCACTCCCTGCTCAACAGCCTCGAGGACAAAATCATTACGGCCATCTCTAACGAATTTCTGAACCATGGACCTGTGAAATTCAACTTGGTGTTGGAGGCTACCTACTACAAAAGCAGCCTCGACGAGCAGAACCAGGAGAAGGAGGAGTTCCAAGATGTGGCCTTCAAGACGCCCAACTATTCGGTGGTCAGCATCACGGAGCTCACCCACATCATCAAGACGGCATGCCAGAAAATGTTGGAGGAGGAAGCCAAGTTTGAGGGCAATTCTAGCGGATGGACCCTCCTCAACATCGATGGCCTACTCATACGCATCAGCAAGTATTCGCCGCTGCGGGGATCATCCTACATCGAGATGCCTACCAAGATTGCAGCAAGGAAAGCCACCTTGAACCCGAAGAACAAGGACCAGCAGTGCTTCAAGTGGGCCATGCTTGCCAAGCATGTCCAAGGAACAAATCCACAGCGAGTCAATGACCGGTACTACCAGCTGACCGACAAGTACAACTTTTCCGGATTGTCTTTCCCCACCACCATCAACCAGATCGATACTTTTGAGAGAAACAATCCCGGAGTATCAGTCAACGTATATGGTGTAGATGCTGACAACAACATCTTCCCGCGACGAGTTGTCAAGGAAATCAAGGCCGACCATACTGATCTTCTCCTGCTCTGCGAGAGTGAAACAGCGGATGGTGATGACTTGGAAGTGAATAGCCACTACTGCTGGATAAAGAACTTTGAAAAGTTGCTGCGAGCCCAGCTGACAAAACATCATGATCGTATCATCATCTGCAGACGCTGCTTCACCCACTACACCCTCAGCAGAGAAGGCGAGCGCAGGATGAAGGAGCATGAAGAGTACTGCGCCCAGAACCGGACAGCAAGGATTGTGATGCCCAAGCCCAATGACGATGGAAGCCTACCTACCATGAAGTTTGAAAAGCACTTGAACAAGTTTAGGTTACCACTTGTTGCCTATGCAGACTTTGAGTGTTTGTTGGAGCAGCCCACTCCTGAGGAAGATGGTGGAGCCCCAGAGCGATGGATTGGAAAGGCTACAAGAGTTCTCCAATACCATAAGGCAATGAGTTATTGCCTTTACTTTGTGAGGGACGTTCAACAATTCCCCTCATGGCTCACCATCAGCAACCTCATTCCCCAGGACCCAATTGTGTACCGTGGGCCAGATGCTGCTGCCCACTTCATGAAGACACTGACTGAGGTTGCAACCGGTATTGCAGAAACCATGGAATGTAATAAAGTGAAAGTGTCCCCGCTCTCTGACCAACAAAAGGCGGAATTTTATGCAGCTAAGTTCTGCGAAGCCTGTCACAAAAAGTTTACCAATGATAAGGTTCGGGACCACTGTCATATGACTGGGTTGTACCGGAATGCATTATGTAACAAGTGCAACCTGCAGAGACGTCGTCAATCCTACATTCCTGTATTCCTTCACAATTCCTCAAATTATGATACCCACTTGATCATTCCTCATCTTGGATCTGACAAATCTAAAATTTCAGTTATTCCCAACACATCTGAAAAGTATATTTCCTTCACCAAGCACATCTCGAAGAGTCTCCATCTGAGATTCATTGACACATTCCGGTTCACACCCGACAGTCTGGACAACCTGGTAATGAATCTTGTCAAGACAGCTGAGAATGCCTCTGATCTTGCCAATGTATTGGTGCACACCTCTAAACAGTTTAGAGATAAACTAGCTCTTGTGTCCCGTAAAGGTGTGTTCCCGTACAAGTACTGCAACTCATGGGAGAGATTGGAGGAAACTTCGCTGCCACCAAAAGATGTATTCTACAGTAGGCTAACAGATCGCGGTATCAGTGACGAGGACTATGAACATGCTCAATGTGTCTGGCGCCAGTTCAGTTGTAGCACTCTGGGAGAGTACAGCGATCTCTACCTAAAATCAGATGTGCTCCTGCTGGCTGATGTATTCGAAAGCTTTAGAGACGTGTGCATGAGGACATACGATCTGGACTGTGCCCATTATTTCACATCACCAGGCTTCTCCTTTGATGTTATGCTCAAAAGTACAAAGGTGGAACTTGAGCTGCTGACCGACTACGACATGTACATGCTTATTGAACGAGGTATCAGAGGAGGTATCACCACCTGCATTCACCGCCATGCCATTGCCAACAACCAGTATACTGGGGCGCCTGTGGATCCAGAGAAACCTACATCCTACCTCTTGTACACAGACGCCAACAACCTGTATGGCTGGGCAATGAGCAATCCACTTCCTTGCCAGAAATTCCAATGGATGGGCAAAGAGGAACTGGAGGCAGTTACCAGAGACATTGCAGGTGTTGCTGATAGACAGCAAATTGGATACATCCTCGAGGTTGATGTGGAGTACCCTGCCGAACTGCATGATCTACACAACGAGTTTCCATTCCTACCAGAAAACCGGAAAACGCAGAAATCTGGATATGTTCGCCTGATGACAACGCTGAACTCGCATACACGCTACGTCTGCCACTACCGTCTTCTCAAACAAGCTGTCCAACATGGTTTGAGAATAACCAAGGTCCATCGAGGTGTGAGGTTTGAGCAGACCGACTTCCTAGCTTCCTACATCCAGCTCAATACCAGTCTCAGACAGCAGTCAAAGAATAAGTTTGAGAAAAACTTCTTCAAACTAATGAATAACGCTGTCTTTGGCAAGACCATGGAGAATGTGAGGAAGCGTATGAACATGGAGTTGGTCAACTGTGAGAACCGTCTAAAGAAGCTTGTAGCCCGACCATCATTCAAGGATCGAATCATCTTTGGGGAGAACATCTGTGCAGTCACCCTACATCAGGAGAAAGTTAATCTCAACAAACCGATTTACGTTGGACTATCTGTGTTGGACATCAGTAAAACCCTAATGTACGAATTCCACTATGATGTGATGAAACCCATCTACAACGATCGTCTCAAGCTATTGTACCAGGACACAGACAGCCTCTTCTACCTGGTTGAGACAGAAGACATGTACAAGGATATACTCAACATCAAGGAGCTGCGAGATATCTTTGACACGTCAGAATACCCAACCGACCATCCTTGCTACTCTCATACAAACAAAATGGTGTTGGGGAAGTTCAAAGATGAGTATTCGGCCAGAGCTCCTCATGAGTATGTTGGACTGCGCTCCAAGCTGTACGCCTGTCGATGCTACAATCCTGATCCTAGCCAGGCAAAGAGTGGACTCATCAAGAAGGCCAAGGGAGTACGGCGACCTGTGTTGGGTCAAGAGCTATCAAAGGATCATCCCGATGCCAAATGCTACATCGGCTTCCACGACTACCTGGACTGCCTCTATGGAGATGAGGCGATCTATAGAGAGCAAGTCATGTTCAGCACACGAAAACACCAAATCATGACGACTGTGCAAAAGAAGAAGGCCCTTAGCAATGCTGATGAAAAACGAAGCATAATGGATGATGGCATCAGCACTATGGCATTTGGGCACCATCAGCTCAGTAACAAAAGAACTTCCAGTGATGAAGACCAGCCTCCCACAAAGCGGGCTCGTAATGATGATGACGTCATGGACAGCAGTGATGATGATTTTCAGATGCTCAACAGAGATGTCATATAGATTTAAGGTACTTAGAAACTAAGATGATTGTGAAAAATAAACTTTGACATCTGCAACTGATTGTTATTCATTTCCCTATCCTTCCTCTAGTATAAAACTTATCAGTAGTCATATGATATACACTTGATGCTCACCAAGTGCTCACTTAGGCTTAAAAGTGCTCACCTTGTGCACACAGAGTACTCACTTAGGCTTAAAAGTGTATACCTAGTGTTCACTTATGCCTACAAGTGCTCACCTAGTGTTCACCTAGTGTTCACTTAGTGCTCACTTAAGCTTAAAAGTGCACACCTAGTGTTCACCTAGTGCACACTTAGTGCTCACTTAAGCTTAAAAGTGTACACCTAGTGCTCACCTAGTGTTCACCTAGTGCACACTTAGTGCTCACTTAAGCTTAAAAGTGTACACCTAGTGCTCACCTAGTGCACACCTAGTGTTCACCTAGTGCACACTTAGTGCTCACTTAAGCTTAAAAGTGTACACCTAGTGCTCACCTAGTGCTCACTTAAGCTTAAAAGTGTACACCAAGTGTTCACCTAGGCTCAAAAGTGTTCACTTAGGCTAAAAAGGGCATACCTAGTGTTCACCTAGCGCTCACTTGGGCTAAAAAGGGTGCACCTAGTGCACACCCAGTGTTCACCTAGCACTCACTTGGGGTTAAAAGTGCTCACCCAGTGCTCACTTAGGCTTAAAAGTGCTCACCTAGTGCATACCTAGTGCACACTTGGACATACCTAGCACTCACATAGTGCACACCTAGTGCACACTCGGGTTGTAAGGTCATGTTGGGTAAGTTGGGTAGGTCATGTTAGGTTAGGTCATGTTAGGTTAGGTCATGTTAGGTTAGGTCATGTTAGGTTAGATTAGTTTGGTTAGGTTAGTTTAGGTTCGATCATGTTAGGTTAGGTTAGGTTAGGTTAGGTTAGGTTAGGTTAGGTTGGGTTAGGTTAGGTTAGGTTAGGTTAGGTTAGGTTAGGTTGGGTTAGGTTCGATCATGTTAGGTTAGGTTTGGTTGGGTTAGGTCAGTTGGGTTTAAAAGTGGCGCACCACTTTTAAACCCAACTGACCTAACCCAACCAAACCTAACCTAACATGATCGAACCTAACCCAACCTAACCTAACCTAACCTAACCTAACCTAACCTAACCCAACCTAACCTAACCTAACCTAACCTAACCTAACCTAACATGATCGAACCTAAACTAACCTAACCAAACTAATCTAACCTAACATGACCTAACCTAACATGACCTAACCTAACATGACCTACCCAACTTACTCAACATGACCTTACAACCCGAGTGTGCACTAGGTGTGCACTATGTGAGTGCTAGGTATGTCCAAGTGTGCACTAGGTATGCACTAGGTGAGCACTTTTAAGCCTAAGTGAGCACTGGGTGAGCACTTTTAACCCCAAGTGAGTGCTAGGTGAACACTGGGTGTGCACTAGGTGCACCCTTTTTAGCCCAAGTGAGCGCTAGGTGAACACTAGGTATGCCCTTTTTAGCCTAAGTGAACACTTTTGAGCCTAGGTGAACACTTGGTGTACACTTTTAAGTCTAAGTGAGCACTAGGTGTGCACTACGTGTGCACTTCTAAGCTTAAGTGAGCACTAGGTGAGCACTAGGTGTACACTTTTAAGCTTAAGTGAGCACTAGGTGTGCACTAGGTGAGCACTAGGTGTACACTTTTAAGCTTAAGTGAGCACTAGGTGAGCACTAGGTGTACACTTTTAAGCTTAAGTGAGCACTAAGTGTGCACTAGGTGAACACTAGGTGTGCACTAGGTGAGCACTAGGTGTACACTTTTAAGCTTAAGTGAGCACTAAGTGTGCACTAGGTGAACACTAGGTGAGCACTAGGTGTACACTTTTAAGCTTAAGTGAGCACTAAGTGTGCACTAGGTGAACACTAGGTGTGCACTTTTAAGCTTAAGTGAGCACTAAGTGAACACTAGGTGAACACTAGGTGAGCACTTGTAGGCATAAGTGAACACTAGGTATACACTTTTAAGCCTAAGTGAGTACTCTGTGTGCACAAGGTGAGCACTTTTAAGCCTAAGTGAGCACTTGGTGAGCATCAAGTGTATATCATATGACTACTGATAAGTTTTATACTAGAGGAAGGATAGGGAAATGAATAACAATCAGTTGCAGATGTCAAAGTTTATTTTTCACAATCATCTTAGTTTCTAAGTACCTTAAATCTATATGACATCTCTGTTGAGCATCTGAAAATCATCATCACTGCTGTCCATGACGTCATCATCATTACGAGCCCGCTTTGTGGGAGGCTGGTCTTCATCACTGGAAGTTCTTTTGTTACTGAGCTGATGGTGCCCAAATGCCATAGTGCTGATGCCATCATCCATTATGCTTCGTTTTTCATCAGCATTGCTAAGGGCCTTCTTCTTTTGCACAGTCGTCATGATTTGGTGTTTTCGTGTGCTGAACATGACTTGCTCTCTATAGATCGCCTCATCTCCATAGAGGCAGTCCAGGTAGTCGTGGAAGCCGATGTAGCATTTGGCATCGGGATGATCCTTTGATAGCTCTTGACCCAACACAGGTCGCCGTACTCCCTTGGCCTTCTTGATGAGTCCACTCTTTGCCTGGCTAGGATCAGGATTGTAGCATCGACAGGCGTACAGCTTGGAGCGCAGTCCAACATACTCATGAGGAGCTCTGGCCGAATACTCATCTTTGAACTTCCCCAACACCATTTTGTTTGTATGAGAGTAGCAAGGATGGTCGGTTGGGTATTCTGACGTGTCAAAGATATCTCGCAGCTCCTTGATGTTGAGTATATCCTTGTACATGTCTTCTGTCTCAACCAGGTAGAAGAGGCTGTCTGTGTCCTGGTACAATAGCTTGAGACGATCGTTGTAGATGGGTTTCATCACATCATAGTGGAATTCGTACATTAGGGTTTTACTGATGTCCAACACAGATAGTCCAACGTAAATCGGTTTGTTGAGATTAACTTTCTCCTGATGTAGGGTGACTGCACAGATGTTCTCCCCAAAGATGATTCGATCCTTGAATGATGGTCGGGCTACAAGCTTCTTTAGACGGTTCTCACAGTTGACCAACTCCATGTTCATACGCTTCCTCACATTCTCCATGGTCTTGCCAAAGACAGCGTTATTCATTAGTTTGAAGAAGTTTTTCTCAAACTTATTCTTTGACTGCTGTCTGAGACTGGTATTGAGCTGGATGTAGGAAGCTAGGAAGTCGGTCTGCTCAAACCTCACACCTCGATGGACCTTGGTTATTCTCAAACCATGTTGGACAGCTTGTTTGAGAAGACGGTAGTGGCAGACGTAGCGTGTATGCGAGTTCAGCGTTGTCATCAGGCGAACATATCCAGATTTCTGCGTTTTCCGGTTTTCTGGTAGGAATGGAAACTTGTTGTGTAGATCATGCAGTTCGGCAGGGTACTCCACATCAACCTCGAGGATGTATCCAATTTGCTGTCTATCAGCAACACCTGCAATGTCTCTGGTAACTGCCTCCAGTTCCTCTTTGCCCATCCATTGGAATTTCTGGCAAGGAAGTGGATTGCTCATTGCCCAGCCATACAGGTTGTTGGCGTCTGTGTACAAGAGGTAGGATGTAGGTTTCTCTGGATCCACAGGCGCCCCAGTATACTGGTTGTTGGCAATGGCATGGCGGTGAATGCAGGTGGTGATACCTCCTCTGATACCTCGTTCAATAAGCATGTACATGTCGTAGTCGGTCAGCAGCTCAAGTTCCACCTTTGTACTTTTGAGCATAACATCAAAGGAGAAGCCTGGTGATGTGAAATAATGGGCACAGTCCAGATCGTATGTCCTCATGCACACGTCTCTAAAGCTTTCGAATACATCAGCCAGCAGGAGCACATCTGATTTTAGGTAGAGATCGCTGTACTCTCCCAGAGTGCTACAACTGAACTGGCGCCAGACACATTGAGCATGTTCATAGTCCTCGTCACTGATACCGCGATCTGTTAGCCTACTGTAGAATACATCTTTTGGTGGCAGCGAAGTTTCCTCCAATCTCTCCCATGAGTTGCAGTACTCGTACGGGAACACACCTTTACGGGACACAAGAGCTAGTTTATCTCTAAACTGTTTAGAGGTGTGCACCAATACATTGGCAAGATCAGAGGCATTCTCAGCTGTCTTGACAAGATTCATTACCAGGTTGTCCAGACTGTCGGGTGTGAACCGGAATGTGTCAATGAATCTCAGATGGAGACTCTTCGAGATGTGCTTGGTGAAGGAAATATACTTTTCAGATGTGTTGGGAATAACTGAAATTTTAGATTTGTCAGATCCAAGATGAGGAATGATCAAGTGGGTATCATAATTTGAGGAATTGTGAAGGAATACAGGAATGTAGGATTGACGACGTCTCTGCAGGTTGCACTTGTTACATAATGCATTCCGGTACAACCCAGTCATATGACAGTGGTCCCGAACCTTATCATTGGTAAACTTTTTGTGACAGGCTTCGCAGAACTTAGCTGCATAAAATTCCGCCTTTTGTTGGTCAGAGAGCGGGGACACTTTCACTTTATTACATTCCATGGTTTCTGCAATACCGGTTGCAACCTCAGTCAGTGTCTTCATGAAGTGGGCAGCAGCATCTGGCCCACGGTACACAATTGGGTCCTGGGGAATGAGGTTGCTGATGGTGAGCCATGAGGGGAATTGTTGAACGTCCCTCACAAAGTAAAGGCAATAACTCATTGCCTTATGGTATTGGAGAACTCTTGTAGCCTTTCCAATCCATCGCTCTGGGGCTCCACCATCTTCCTCAGGAGTGGGCTGCTCCAACAAACACTCAAAGTCTGCATAGGCAACAAGTGGTAACCTAAACTTGTTCAAGTGCTTTTCAAACTTCATGGTAGGTAGGCTTCCATCGTCATTGGGCTTGGGCATCACAATCCTTGCTGTCCGGTTCTGGGCGCAGTACTCTTCATGCTCCTTCATCCTGCGCTCGCCTTCTCTGCTGAGGGTGTAGTGGGTGAAGCAGCGTCTGCAGATGATGATACGATCATGATGTTTTGTCAGCTGGGCTCGCAGCAACTTTTCAAAGTTCTTTATCCAGCAGTAGTGGCTATTCACTTCCAAGTCATCACCATCCGCTGTTTCACTCTCGCAGAGCAGGAGAAGATCAGTATGGTCGGCCTTGATTTCCTTGACAACTCGTCGCGGGAAGATGTTGTTGTCAGCATCTACACCATATACGTTGACTGATACTCCGGGATTGTTTCTCTCAAAAGTATCGATCTGGTTGATGGTGGTGGGGAAAGACAATCCGGAAAAGTTGTACTTGTCGGTCAGCTGGTAGTACCGGTCATTGACTCGCTGTGGATTTGTTCCTTGGACATGCTTGGCAAGCATTGCCCACTTGAAGCACTGCTGGTCCTTGTTCTTCGGGTTCAAGGTGGCTTTCCTTGCTGCAATCTTGGTAGGCATCTCGATGTAGGATGATCCCCGCAGCGGCGAATACTTGCTGATGCGTATGAGTAGGCCATCGATGTTGAGGAGGGTCCATCCGCTAGAATTGCCCTCAAACTTGGCTTCCTCCTCCAACATTTTCTGGCATGCCGTCTTGATGATGTGGGTGAGCTCCATGATGCTGACCACCGAATAGTTGGGCGTCTTGAAGGCCACATCTTGGAACTCCTCCTTCTCCTGGTTCTGCTCGTCGAGGCTGCTTTTGTAGTAGGTAGCCTCCAACACCAAGTTGAATTTCACAGGTCCATGGTTCAGAAATTCGTTAGAGATGGCCGTAATGATTTTGTCCTCGAGGCTGTTGAGCAGGGAGTGGAAGTCCTTGGCTGGATCATCCATGCAGTTGTTGTTGTAGAACAGGGTGCGGAGGCAGGAGTTGAAGGTGTCCTCCAGCACAACAAACTCTCCCTGAGAGCCCTCGGTCATCTGGCATCGGCTGGCTTTGTTCATCTGAAACATAGAGCGCATTTCCATTAGTAATACTATATTATTTCACAATATTGTTTTAATAATTCTTAGTTTGATATCATTCCTTATAGGTTATGTTAACATTCACAGGTTAGATAATCCAGCAATAACATTTAACAAACTCCTCAAATGCCCCTGTGCAATAGCTTCACATGTTTCTTGTATGAAGGCCTCACATGCCCCTAGCCCAGTGTATGACTAAGTCCTGAGAATTTTCAAGTATTTTCTAAGTATAAAGCAATTGTACATACATTTAAAATATAACTGAAGTTCTGTATTGCTGAATATAATCTAGTAGATTGGGCACTGTAAGATGTTCACTGCTCCGTTGACTTGATCAAACTGAACAAATGCAAATTATTGTGTGGTATTTATAGGTGCTGGCCTGGTAGGCGGGGCCAGTGATTATGTAATACAGTTGCATAATGTGGTACAATTACACAGACATGTTTTTTCCTGCATAGACATGACTCATAGCATTGGAATGTAGCAGTGACATCATACAAACTAGTTGAAACCGGATTGTCAAAGCTGGTGGGCGGGGCCAGTGATTACAATGCTACTAATGTTTTAGTGAATAAAACAATGACGAATTGATTTATAATTTGAAATTTGTATTTAATTTAAGGGTTAAGTATAGGAGAGGACCTGCGAGTCCTAACTTTGCTCAAATAAAGACATTTTATCTATCTTTCTTTATCTTATTTATATATTTATTAGTAAAGAGATAAGTACTTACTGTTATTGATTTGTAGAAAAAAGGGCCCTTGAATGTTTTATAGTTGTAGAAACAGATCCTTGAATGCTTTGTAGTTGTAAAAACAGGATTCCTTGATTGCTTTGTAGTTGTAGAAACAGGGCTCCTTGATTGCTTTGTAGTTGTAGAAACAGGGTTCCTTGAGTGTATCTGGAACAATATATAGACATCTTGTTAAAGGTGCTGGTCACACAAAACTAAAGCGAGAGGTTTGATAAAGTATGAAAATATGTACACATGCTGCCATCTAGCGGTCAGCGGGGTAATCACATTTTAGAACCAAGAGTTGGATGAGAACATTCCTTATAGGTTATATTAACATTAAATTTAATGCAGTAGAATACATAGTATTGGATTAGGTCCTGGTTAGCCATTTTGATGTTTAGTTTTCATGCAATGTAATTATAGGTTAGGTTTAATGTAATGCAATTGGAGGTGAGGATCATACAATACATCAATTGATAACTATTTAATAGTGAAGAGACATGTACTTACTGTTATTGGTGTGTAGAAACTGGGTTCCTTGATTGGTTGAGTAGAACCGGGATCCTTGAGTAGATCTTAACCGGTGATTTAGGGTCCTTGCGTGTATCTGGAACAATACAGATATCTTGTTAATAGTAGCTGGTCACATAATTGCTCCACTCCCCACATGTCCCTCCCCACATACCCCCATGAATGAAATGCTTACTTTTTATTGAATGATCCTTGAATGCTGCTTTAGGCTAGTGTATCTGGAACAATACAGATATCTTGTTAAAAGTATCTGGTCACACAATTGCTCCACTCCCCACATGCCTCATGTATGACTAAGTCCTATTTTCAAAGTAATATTGTATGACTAAGTCTAGAGATCATTCCTTATAGTCCAGCAAACTTCCCACATGCCCCTCCCCATATGCCCCATGTATGACTAAGTCCTAATTTCAAAGTAATATTGTACGACTAAGTCTAGAGATCATTCCTTATAGTCCGGCAAACTTCCCACATGCCCCTCCCCTAGCCCAAGTGTATAACTAGGTCCTAAGATTTTTCGGCAATTTTTCCAAGTCCTACAATTTTTCGGAAATTTTTCCAAGTCCTAAGATTTTTCGGAAATTTTTCCAAGTCCTGAGATTTTTCGGAAATTTTTCTAAGTCCTGAGATTTTTTGAAAATTTTTCCAAGTCCTAAGATTTTTCGGAAGTTTTTCTAAGTCCTAAGATTTTTCGGAAATTTTTCCAAGTCATAAGATTTTTCAGAAATTTTTCCAAGTCCTGAGATTTTTCGGAAATTTTTCCAAGTCCCAAGATTTTTTCGGAAATTTTTTCTAAGTCCTAAGATTTTTCGGAAATTTTTCCAAGTCCTAAGATGTTACAAAATTTTTCTAAGTCCTGAGATTTTTCGAAAATTTTTCCAAGTCCTAAGATTTTTCGGAAATTTTTCCAAGTCCCAAGATTTTTTCGGAAATTTTTTCTAAGTCCTGAGATGTTACAAATTTTTTCTAAGTCCTGAGATGTTACAAAATTTTTCTAAGTCCCAAGATTTTTTGAAAATTTTTCTAAGTCCTGAGATGGTACAAAATTTTTCTAAGTCCTAAGATGTTACAAAATTTATCTAAGTCCTGAGATGGTACATAATTTTTCTAAGTCCTGAGATGGTACAAAATTTTTCTAAGTCCTAAGATGTTTCAAAATTTTTCTAAGTCCTAAGATGTTTCAAGATTTTTCTAAGTCCTGAGATGTTACTTTCAAAGCACTTGTACTTACATTGAAATCACAACTGAAGATCTGGGTGAGTAGGTTGAAGTCACAACTGAAGCTGAAGCTGAAGATCTGGGCGAGTAGGTAGTATAAGCACTAGTCGCGGCGTTCACTGAAGCACTATGACTCTACCAGCAACTGCTCCCCCATATATACTCATGCCAGGTCCCCACCCATGGTCCCCTGACCTTGGCCGATCGGTCGGAATTTTTTGGGAAATTTTTCTAATTTTTTCTAATATTTTTTAATTTTTTATTTTTTTTTTTTATTTTTTTTTTTAATTTTTTTTTTTGTTTTTTTTTAATTTTTTTTTTTTGTTTTTTTTTAATTTTTTTTTTTTTTTTTTTTTTTGTGGGGGGGGGGGGGAGGGGGGGGTGTGCCAGAATGCCCCTTTTTAACCTACTACCTCACGAGTGGCTCACAGGCAAAATGCAATTATCGCATACAATATTTTATCTGAGATTAACAATATTATTACTATGAATTTAACTTGCAATCAGCCTGATAACACTTACCCAGACTGACATAACCCATAATGCGTGTTTGGTATCGATCGGCTCTAAATTGAAACTAAAATTGATTTCGAAATGTTTAAATCAGCTGATGTAATTATTGCTGACATTCATATTGAGACTGTTTTGAAGAAATCCTGAGCTCTAAATGGTCTGGTGAGTCAACTCTAAAAAGTGAGATTTTCCATTCCATTTTCTAATCTCTAATAACTACTTTATCACGTAGTTATAGATAAAACATTCCATTAGGTGTGACCTGAGTGTCTAAGTGACAACTTTTGAGATTCCTAGCTTACTTAAACAAATAATATTATTTTGTGAGATGAAAAATATTTTTTCCCACAGTGACCCGAGAAAGTGCCTATTTTCGCACTAACTGTAGCACGCAAAATAGTCTATTCCTGCACCAGTGCGGGAAAGTACTTTTCCGCACTCCAGATTTGCAACCTAACAACACAAAATAGTGAGCATGTAATACGCAGGTTCCCTATACTCTGCATTCAAAAATAGGTTGGCTACTCTGCTTCAGCTGTGAAATAGTTGTTGTAGTTGTTGTTGTTGAAATCGATTTGATTCGAAGATAGGGTATGTGAGAAATTGTCAGGTTATGTATGTCCTGTTTTGTTCTCTTTAAATTACTTTATACATTACTGTAGGAAAAATTTAATGTGCAATACGAGTGCAAAGTATTGTTTCTGCACTCGAGAAACATTTTTCTCTCGATGCAGAAAAACGCTATTTTGCACTCTAGTTATACAAATAGCTATTGCCTGTTTGATCCAGGATTAATATTTTTTTTATTATTGCGTATGATGCTTACATGAGTCTGGAGACTTGTGTGTGGGTAATGAGGTAAATGATGAGAAACATCAATGGCTGAATGAGATTCGAACCCAAGGCTGTAGAAAACAAAGCTAGCCAGAGCTTTAACCTATCACAGACAAGCTATCTAACCAACTGCGCTAAAAATTTAATTAGAACTAACCAAATGATGCCTTAATAATGATAAAAAATAAATTTGATACAATCTCATGTAGCCTATTTATTTCCTATACGCTATAAGTGTGATTTTCATTTATTTTTAATGAATGCTTGATTACACTACATGTCCCATCTGTAGTGTTAATCTCAAATCGGCTGATTATTTGTACAATTCCCGTTGATCAAATGGTTTTTGAGATTAATACAGGTTTTCAATACCTCAACTACACCTACAGATAGGTACTTCTCATCGTTTATATAATTTATACAGCTTTGGAATGTATAAAGAAGCTATAAATGTGCTATAATAAAACAAATTATGTAGGTAGTATGGTATTTTATAGTATATTATACATGCATAGCATGGTATATACAGTAGCTGGACTACTTTGCTCCTTATCGCTGCTCATTTAGGATGCACTTCTCTCTATCTTGTTAGAGTTATGAGTGATGAGAGTATGTACAATATGAATTGGTATTGTTATGTGTTATTGAAATTGAATTTTATTCCTAGTGTAGGTTTCGGTTTCGGTTTTGTTTTTTCATTCTATTCATCTTTTATTTGTCAAATTATTTCAAGTATTTTTCTCAACTTATCCATTTTATCAGCAGTACTCATCTCACCTACTTTCTCTGTTTATTGACCACGTCAGCAACTTGCCAACGAACAAAACAATCAAATTTCCGCGTTCATCTCACTCCAGTAGAACAAATCCATTCAAACTATAGTTTAAAAATGCAAATTTTTTCCCACCGTTCCATCTTGTTCCACAATACAGGATGCACCGTTAAATACGTGGGCATACAGTTGCGCTCAAGCTATCATCATCATTAGTAACACTATCACAGTCGTGCACATTTTTTCTCTACCGCTCTCAGCTTCAAATACATACAATATAACAGCACGTGTGTTATTCGTAGCTTTTTTCATTCCCGCCAAAAAAATTGCGCCGTTTTTTCCCCGCCACTTTTTCCCGCGCGTTATTCTCCCGCCAATTTTTTTGTGTGTAGTTTTGTGCGCGTTAACTTACATATACATATATAAAACGAGTTTAGAGGAATAAGCGTTCACCTATAATAAACATGCGGGTGTGAGTGAGTGAGTGTGTTGAAAAACGTTATTACAATGACATGCGGTCGCACGTGCGCGTGAGAAAGTTACGGTCGGGGTGACACGAGGCTGTCTGAGTGGAGACAGATAAAAAAATCATCAGACCTGTCACATAACTGGCGCGAATTTACTATCGACATCCAGTTTTATTGAGCTCATTATTTTTATCCAAGTATGAGCCTCTGGCAGCAGTAGTAGTTGAGTTGATGTAGTCAGGGAGGACAATGTAGGAATAGGCGGCGAGGGGTTGAAGCTTAATAATTTGAGTTCATCATGTTTAAACAGTCGGGGGTGGGGTTTGCAGAGTAAGCGTTAGTTTCAACCCCCTTTCCCTCATCCATACTCTTCTCTCTCTCTCAGTTTTATTCTGTTGGTTGTCACAGGAAAGCCGCCACTCTCTCGACAGAGTGAGCAACAGCTGTGATAAGAGTGTAGATAGAGCACGACTTCTACGCTGTTTTAGACATTATAACTCAGACAGAGAGGCTATGAGTGAGGGGAAGCTGACTCGCTCATGTAACAGTTACCGGGTAACGGGTAGTTTAGATTAGCCGGTTATTTAATATGATCGTGGCATCACTTGGCCCCGAGGAATATAGTATCAAATCCCACCAATATATCCGTGCGCTCATCTTCCACAATCTCCCTCTCTTTCTAGCACAAAGACAACTGGTCCTCCGGTCGTCCCTCTCGTTTTAACACTCTTGTCGTACTAATCACCCCCCTCCTACGCACACTCACTGACATTGGCATACACCTCAACACTTTATTCCTCCATTTTCCTTAAACTACTTCAAGCTACTTAGCTTCTTCCTTCAACCATACACCACCACACCACCCTAGCAAATATATATTACATGACCTCAGCTGACTGCTACCTTCCAAGATACGGGTTTCCCTTCTCATACCCCTCTGCGTTCCTCAGTAATTACCGCAAGAGAAAATTACCATGAGCCAGCGTTGTTGGCATATTTTTACGCTCTCAAAAAGGTATCATATCTTGCGCGTTCTTATCAGGTGACGTCTAGACTTCTCACCTGTTTCTCTGCATAGTGTGAGCACATGGAGAATGTCAAAGGTTTTGTTCGGGGAAAAGGCGTTGTGGAATGGGACTTTTAACACAGAATCTCTAATTTCTTTTTTACACATTATGTATACAAAAATTCACACCACATTTTTATTATAAACTTTTTTATCAATTGATGGGTTCAGAGATTAGAAACGATGCTCTCTTAAAATTATTTATCCAGTAGAAATAATATTAAGGCTACTGTTGAAATAATAGTATCTTCATTTGATCATAATATTGACTGAGATACAATCAATGCAAAGATACAACTGCTCACAACTGCTTTCTTTACAAAATTCCATTTAAAGAAACCAAACCTTAGATTCCTATGATGTTTTTGTAGATATTCATTATTATGATAAGAAGTGATGTAATTTTTGTTTGATTATATGAATGTTTTACTATGTATTGTTGACAATAAATAAATTGAATTGAATTGAGATTAAGTCCAAGTTTCACAGATTTATAAATTTACACATATGAAATTCTACTCTTAAGCTTAATTATTGATTCTTCCCCATCAATGGATATTAATACAATAGTGAACTTTCAACAAAGCACTGAAACACTTGGAAGAAACATAATTTATCATTAAAAATATCATCTCTGGAGGCACTTCACTCATTAGGCACAAAGAATGATTTTTTTAATCATACCTCAAAGTATATATCATACCAAAGTATCAAACGTGTGCTTTCTAATAAATACAAGAGCAGTTATACGTATAACAAAATTCAAATTGAATTTGATGCTCACAAAAATATATTTAAAGAATCCAAACCTTAGATTAAGTCCAAGTTTCACAGATTTATAAATTTACAAGATTTATAACAAGAAAAACAAGATTTTTATTTTACTTTGTTTCAATTACTAGTCTATTAGACTGTTTTTTCCAGTTTATTCGATGAAAATAGTTATATAGATTCAAAATCACAGATCCTAAAAATTTAGTAATCTTGCATCAGAAAATCTAAGTTTGTGCGTTTTAGAATAAAATCGCGATTTTTCACCTATGAATCTATATAACTATTTTCATCGAATAAACTGGAAAAAACAGTCTAATAGACTAGTAATTGAAACAAAGTAAAATAAAAATCTTGGTTTTCTTGTTTCATAACATGCCTTGTTAAAATATTAACTTGTCAAATGTTATTTTGTCTGAATTGAATGTTACCGTTGAGCTTTCTATGAAAAGTGAAAAAAATTAAAACTCGAAGTTCATCAGATAATGTAAGTTTGTGCATTAGTTAACAATTTTTATCGGATATGCTGTAATTGCAGTGCAGTGCAATAATTTAGTTATTGAAAGTAATAAATAATAATTTTCATGATACATCCCACTTCCAATGTTAAATTCTTTTGATAATAACTCATGGCTTGATAATCTTGTAAACATGGGCCTGCTGCTCCAATATTATGAGTAATGACGCTCATGAGGCGCTATTATGAGCCCAATAATAAACAACTAAAATTACGGTTCATATTTTTCAGTGTTATTAGAATATTGAAGCTTTCCAATCCAATATAATTACTACACAGATGAGCCTTCCGTTTAAATGAGTTGTGGGGGGGGGAAGGGGGTTTATTTGTTTTATCCATATCCCGCAAAGTATAATTCAGATGAGATTATTTTAATATCACCCGTTCGTAAATATAGTAGATTGTAAAGTTTGTTGTTCAATGTCATAAAACTTGTTGGTTTTGGATTATCAGTGATGGAGTTGCAAAACGCTGTCTCATGGGGAGTATATTACTAATAAATGTAGATGTCAGCTGGGATGTAATCCTTCGTATCGTGCTCATAATCTCTAATAAAATTAATTACTAATGAAAAATAAGACTCAAGTTGTCACAACCACATTTTTATTGAAAACAGTAAGATGCTAGTTTTGGTTGTTACACCATTATCAATTTCAATCAAACTAAAACTAAAGTACAGAGAAGCTTAATATATACTAGACAGAAAACGATACTATTGGCTAAGGGAGAAAGTGCCTCCAATAGGCTGACCTTCATTAAAGGTAAACTAGGGAAGTGATAGCCGCGAGCCGTAGCAGGTATCTGTTCAATCAGATAGAGATAAGCTGCATTCTCGTAGGTCCTGTTCGGAACGGTGACCGATTAGATACTGAATACAAAATACAAAACCCTATGAAATAAATTTAAACAGAAATGTCTTGTATGATACCATATCTTAAATTATTCAAGTAATTCATGTCAATAAGGTAAAAGCTGAGAAATGTACTGAATAAAATATGTTCTGTCAAAACGCTATGGAAACAAAAATATAGTGTTTTCGAGATTTTTCTCAACATTTGAGGAAAAAATATAAAATGAGAAAAAATTGAATGAATTACTTCATAAACCTGGAGTCTTCTACACATAATCTACAAAAAATAATATTATTTAATTCTTAATAAAATGTGCAACTGAATCAATTTTGAAGCAATCAGGCTATTTTTGTTCAAGTTCTTCTACTTAACAGACACAATACTGACCTCCACGACTAAACAAAAACAACCTTGCCAGCAGCCTTTTTTGGGAACACATTCATCAGTGTCAGACCCGACCAATCGTCAATGTTGAACAGTGGTGAGAAGAAGAGCTCCATTTGTGAGTGAGAATGTACACAGTGTCGTCCATATATCCATCGTTTGTTCGAGAAGTGTATAAATATTTCCACTGTGGAGGATACACGAACATTTGAAGCAGGGGCAGATGCTTAGTCACAACCTCTCTCACTCTAACACACACACTCAGGCTCTCTCTTTTACTCACTGAGTCTCACTCTCACTCTCTCTCGCTTATGTCTCTCAGTGTGTGCACATTTCAAGAAGCTGTCGCGGTAAATCCGTCAACATGGCTGAGGTCTGCTGACTGACTTAGAGCAGCACTTGAGAGTGGACGATTTATGAATGAGCAACTCTAAAAGCCACTTGATCTGTAACATACTCTCGCCGTTTGACACCAACTTAGCATCCACACACTGCTACAATTTATTTAGACTTTTTCTTCATTCCTGACTTACTTCTAACTTACTTACGTACTTCATATCAAAAAGTTATGGATATCCATCTGATGGACTCATATTACCATACGTTTCTTATCTAGAATGGTCTTATTTATTTAATTTTTTTGTAGTGTTGAAGGTGATATTGTGGAAGATATCCATAATGAATAATAAGACGAAATCGACACAACCACATTTATTGAGAACAGTGAGATACTAGTTTCGGTTGTCATACCGTTACCAATATCAATCAAACTCTTATCCACCTGTTCATTTATTACACAAAACACCATCAAGTAAAGATACAACAATCACAGCCTGCTACTGCTTTATTTACAAATTTTCAGCTGATAAATCCAAATTTGAGGTTATGATTTATTACTCTCGCGATTTATACCAACGCTAAAAACTGCTCTTACTTTTTTCAGCTCTTCCTTTATCCCGTACTTATTCTTACCAAATAGTTTTGATTGTTTATCTGATCGACTCATATCACTATTCTTTTTATGAGTTTTTTTTTCAGATTCTATGTTATCATTTTAGATCCCTATCTATTCTTCCATTTTTAAAAATCCAAAGCTCTCTAACCACAGTGTCAAAATAGAGTGAATATTGAATAATAAGACGAAATTATCACAACCACATTTATTAAAAATATTGAGATAATAGTTTCGGTTGTTATACCATTATCAATCTCAAACAAACTAAAACTAAAGTACAGAGTAGCTTTTAGTAGACTGAACTTGGAATGATACTATTGGCTAAGCGAGATAGAGGCTGTCCTTCATTGAAGGTTGTGATTGGCTGAAGGCCATAACAAGTCACGCCTCCTGGTGGGAGGGGTAACAAGCAAAAATAAGAAAATAATTTCAGTGAGCCTCTAATTTTTATTTTTTTAATTTTAAATCGATTCAATGCTTGCCTTATTGTGTATTGTTTTTCATTGTTACTTTCTAGATGTTCACGGTTTTTGGTTCTTGATTTGACTCTTGTTTTTGCTTGTTACTCCTGCCACCAGGAGGCGTGACTTGTTATGGCCTTCAGCCAATCACAACCTTCAATGAAGTTCAGCCTTTTTCTCGCTTAGTCAATAGTATCATTCCATTTTAGTATATATTAAGCTACTCTGTACTATAGTTTTAGTTTGTTTGAGATTGATAATGGTGTAAAAACCGAATCAAGTATCTCAATATTTTTAATAAATTTCGTCTTATTATTCATTATGGATACCTTCCACAATATTACCTTCGCCACTACAAAGAAAGGAAAAAACTTTGAATATTGATAAATTTAACATTGGCGGTAGAGGTCTCTCCGACTCCCCGGCTTCTTCAACTCAAGGAAGACTTGAAAAACTTTCACTCAAATGAATTTTCAAGTTTACCTTGGTTTGAGGGTTTGATTTTGAGCAAACATCACTTTGAAGAAGAAATTAGTACTGTACTATTGAACAGATATCTGTTACAAATGGATATGAGGAGATCATTGTTGACAAAATTTTAAATAAATAAAATAAGTAGGAGACTAGCAATCAGTGCTAGCATTCTATAAACGTTACTGGAGAAAATGGATAACGGATCTTGACTCAGTATCTGATAAATTAGAAAAAGAATTAAAAGAGAATAATTTCTATGTAGTTTTAAAAAAACTATTTTAATTAGTTTGTAAAAATACAATTGATATCTGGGATAAAAGTAATCTTTTCAGGTTTAGCGGGACCATTTTTTAATGTCTTTTCATGTAATAAAAATTGATTGATTGAAGTAGAGTTTATAAATTGAGTTGCGGTTATTGTAATGCCTGTTATGTAGCTCGTACCAGTAGACGTTTCAAACGTAGAATAAATCAAAATATTAGAGATTGAAAACCCTGAACAGGAGACTCAAATGTTGCAGAGCATCTCATTACTGAAGGACACAAGAAAATATTCGGCAGTTCAAGGTCGAAGAAAATATTGAATTTCTGCATTTGATTGGCGAAGGCAGACAACTGAACATTTTAGAAACGTTGATGATAAACGATTCTAATACTAGTGTAAATGATCAAATTTATTTAGAACAATTCAATACAATAACTTGATTTCATCATAATTCTGGCCTACATTTTAATAACGGTACTTTCGTTTTTTTTCTCGATTTCCCTTGAATGCATTTGAGTGAGCTTCAATTTTTTATTCATATTTTTTTCAATTCTAGCCTATTTATGTATTGCTCTTGTTTGTTGTGGGCGTGACTTGTTATGGCCCTCAGCCAATCACAGACCTTCAACAAAGGCCAGCCTATTACATGCACTTTCTCCCTCTTCCAACAGTATCATTCTGTTTTCAGTATAAAATTAAGCTACTCTGTACTCTACACTTATTATTCACCAAGCTTATAATCACTTCATAGTGGAGGACAAAGTATTGTGAATTGTTTTCATGCATATTTTGTTGATAAATGGATCAAATAAATTATTATTAGGGAATCTATACACGATACAAATTTAATATTTCAATTTCACAAAAGCCAAAAACTAATCTTGTGTGTAGATTATACCTAGTAATGCAGGTATATGAAATTTTTTCTTAATTTTTATTTTACCAGCATCAACTTTGCAATACTTTCATTTCCCATTTTAATATTGTATATTCATTCATTTTTCCCCATTACAATTAAATCTTTTTCCTTCTATTATTTAATTTTCCTTCTTTACTTATTTATTCATTTACTAACATACAATCAATGTGAATACAACAAGCTGTTGCCCAAAACTGCTTTTCACAAAGTTTCAATTTAGAATCAAAATTTTAGGTTATTTATTTATTTAATACATACATGAAAAAACTCACAGACATAACAGAAAGTCCATTAAGCGCCTTATTGACATCTCACTTTGGCACCATTCAAACAAAAGAAAAAACAAACAAAAAATACATCACTTCATTAGATCAGAAAAACAAAAACAAAAAATAGGTCTGTTTCACTAAAAAATTCACCTTGAAGCGCAAAAATTCTCGAGTCTTTGTCAGTAAAAGAATATTAATAATTATTACTATATTATTATTCTATTCATATTTTCTCCCACACTCTAATCAATTATTCTATCATGCTACACCTTCTTTCTTCATTCAAATCATAACTCTGCTTTCTTATTTTTCGAGTTTATGATTTTAAACTTCAACAAGAGTCGCCGTCACTTGTTTACAATCGACGAATGTAATAATTCTTGCGAGTACTCCATTTCGTAGCCTAAATAAATAACATTGTAGCCTGTAATAAAGTGAAGCTGGTTGTGAAGTTGAAACAATATTGCTTTTGATTGCGGAGTGTCCGACTATCTGGTTCTACTCAACGGCCCAAGCAAAGCAAGCCAGCACACAGAGAGAGTCTAATGCGTAAACATTTATTGAGACAGTTGTCCGACATAAATTTAACAAATCCTCTTCAACTTTCTGTCATTGCCATGAACTCTCAATAGTTGAAGTTCAAAAGAGAAGATGATAAAGAAGGAAAATTATGAGGAGGAGGAGAATGAGGAAGAGAAGAAGAGAAAGAAGTGAAATATGCTGGTGGAGGGGAAGGACGATATGATGAAGAGGAAGGAGAAGAAAGAAAAGGAAAAGGAAGAGAGGAAGAAGATGATGAAGAAGGAGAAGAAAGAAGAGAAGAAAAAAAAGGGGGATGAGAAAAAGAAGAAGAAGAGAGAGAAAAAAAGAGGAAGAGAAGAAAAACGAAAAAGAAGACGAAGAGGAAAATGGTGAAGAAAAAGGAGAAGAAGGAAAAGAAGGAGAAAAAAGAAGGAAAGGAGGCGAGGAGTAGGAGGAGAAGAAGATGGAAAAGGAGAAAAAGTAGGTGAAAGGAGAGGAAAGATAGGAGGAAAAGGAAGAGGAGGGAAAGTAGGAGAAGGAGAAGAGAAAGAAGTAAGGGAGGAAGGAGGAAAATAAGGATAAGAAGCAGAAGAAGAAATAGAAGGAGAGGAAGAAGGAAAAGAAAAAAGGAAGATGAGAAAGAGAAGAAAATGAAGAAAGAGAAAGATAAGAAAAATTGAATTAAAAATATGTGTCCATCCACCACTACTACTTATACTAGTACGTTACTCCTCCCTTTCTTCAAGTGTAATATACAAAGTGTTTCGGAACTCTCTACCAATACTCCTAGGCAGTGTTTCTGGACCACTAACAAAAGTAAATATCGTGATAAAAATTTTCTAAAGTCCCCAGTTACTCACACAGCCGCCATTTTGTTTTTTCACTCATTATTTTTTTATTCGAACACCTCTGAATGTATAATTTGAAATTTTGCAAACAGCTTTATAACAATTGAAAGTATCTTAAAAAAATCAATCAAAATTTTCCGACGTCAAAAAACAAAATGGCGGCCATTTAAAATCTTTGAACAAAATTAAATTGATAATGGCTGATGATATCAAAATTGGACTGGAATAACGTTTTTTAGATATTGTTATTGCAAATCCAACGATACCTCATTTTCCAAGATTGGCCTACAATTAACAAAGATATGCTACTTCTTAGGGTGTGCGGTGGTTGAGAACGGGTTGGAGTTTTTCGCTTCCAACCACTGCACACCCTAAAAAGTAGCATATCTCTGTTAATTGTTGGCCAATCTTCAAAAATGAGGTATCGTTGGATTTGCAATAACAATATCTAAAAAACGCTATTCCAGTCAAATTTTGATATCATCAGCCATTATCAATTTAATCCTGTTCAAAGATTTCAAATGGCCGCCATTTTGTTTTTTGACGTCGGAAAAATTTGATTGATTATTTTAAGATAGTTTCAATTGTTATAAAGCTGTTTGCAAAATTTCAAATTATAAATTCAGAGGTGTTCGAATAAAAGAATGAGTGAAAAAACAAAATGGCGGCTGTGTGAGTAACTGGGGATTTTAGAAAATTTTTATTACGATATTTACTTTTGTCAGTGGTCCAGGAACACTGCCTAGAAGTATTGGTAGAGAGTTCCGAAACACCCTGAATATTAACTTCTTACTGAAGCAAGTATACTCTATACAAAAAAATAGGACATATCCCAACATAAAGACAACACGACCGATTTTTTTAAAAATGGTAGCTTAAATTAATCATCCCCCTACAAATCATCATCAATCCCACCTTGACAACATGCTCAAATATCGAAAAAGGTCTAGAATATCAACTTGGGCCAGTTTCTCGAGTATGGTAAGTTATATTTTTTTAATTCTATTTCAAAAAAATTGTAGCTTTTTAGAAGCAGATTTATTTACAAATCAACATTTTTCCTCACCGACGTACAGAGTAGCTACAATCTATATCTAATCTAATCTTACCCAATATGGTGTCGTCAATTTCGTCTATCCAGTAGAAATGTTGTCATGTAAATTAATTAATTCAAAAAGAGCTTCAATTTTTGTGACGTGAAATTTCAATAACCTAACCAAAACCAAAATCTATAAACGTATACCTAAACCTAACGGAATTGATATTAATCAACTCAAAAGAGCTTAAATTTTTGTGACATGAACTTTTTAAAAACCCAACTAAATCCAAAATCTATAAACTTATATCAAAACCTCACGAGTTGTACCTACAGTTTTACATTTTCGGCTCTAAAATCTCGATAGCGTATAAATGTAGCTGTTGAGTGTCATGTTTCATAAAATTCTACTTTCATTTAGTTTTCTATTTTATTTATCTCCCTAGTTTTATTTTTCTGTATAGTATTCATTTCTCAACCAAACAGATTCAGTAACCTTTGGATCCATTAGAATATTAGTGTGTCATTACACTGCTGTGTAGTAAAACTGAAATTTGAATATGTTTTAACTTGATTGAGATTGAGAATGGTGTAATTGCAGAAACTATCGTCTTATTTGGGGCTGTGACTAGCATTGATAACAAGCATTACTGATTTATCTTTCACAGCATCAATACATGTTGAACATGCGATTTTTTTTTTTTTTTTTTTTTTTTGAGGATGAAGCCCACATAGGTCTGAGACCTGTGTGTGGGTAATGAGTTGGATGATGGTGATTGATGAGTTGGACCTACAGTTTTACATTTTCGGCTCTAAAATCTCGAACAAAATTCTATCCTCTTTCTTTGGAATATTTTTTTTTCGTCGGAGGATGAAGCCCACACAGGTCTGACACCTTTGCGTGGGTAAAGTTTTAGTGCATCTGAATTGATATTCATGTTTTGGAAAGGATCCGGAATCACTTCAAAGTGTAATTTCCAGTTGAATGTAACCTAAAATTTGGATATTTTAATTGCAAATTAGTAAAGAAAGCAGTAGTGGGCTGTGCCTGTTGTATCTTTACTTGATTGTGTTTTGTAATAAACAGATAAATAAATCACTATCGCTCATACAGTGATAACTTCTGCACCAAAAGATTGGAGTTCATTCTCAATTAAAGAAACTTAGAATATAGATTGTAGTTAATCTTTCCGAAATAAGGCTTAAAACTCTTGTAATAATCAAATCCATTCGTCGAATAATCCTTTATTCCGTTATGAGACTTACATGTATACACTAGATTAGATCAAAAAGTGGTAAAGAAAGAGAGAAGATGTGGGGGGTGATGAAAGAGTGAGAAGGAGAAAGAGGGTGACAATGTCATTGACTAGCACGCGTAAAGAGGTTGTTGAGTGATTATGCAAATGATGTGACTGCGCCTGTGACGCGTGTGACATGTGACGTGTGACATAGTGTCACAATGTCACAAGCCAGAGGCCTCTGTGTCAAAAGACGAGAGAAAGAGAGGGAATGAGCGAATAGAGAGGGGGGAAACTGAGTAGGGAAGGCCGAGAGACATTCAAGTCGTCACTCACTCTTGTTGCGACACTTTAAGAAGCTGTCAAAAGCTTGTCAAAAGCATAATAAGCTGATTACACAACTGGCTTAGTGTTTGGTATTTAAGAAAGGGTGGGAAAAGGACAGAATGATAAAGAAGGATGAAAAAGGATGAAAAAGGATGAGAAAGAGACAATAAAGAAGAAGGGTGAGCGAGTAAGACCGAAGGGAAAAGTAAAATAAGAGAAATAAGAAAAGTTTTAAAAAGAATTAAAATACAATATAAGAAGGAAAACAAAAACGAAGAGAAATAAAAAATGGTTTTAAAGGAATGAAAATTCAGTGTGAGAATTACTATGTAAGAGGGAAAAGAAAAATGATGAGAAATAAGGAAAGGTTTTAAAGGAATGAAAATACAGTGTTAGAATTACAATTTAAGAAGGAAAAGAACAATGAAGAGAAATAAGAAAAGGTTTTAAAGGAACAAAAATACAGTGTAAGAAGTGCAATGTAAGAAGGAAAAGAAAAATAAGAAAAGATTTCAAAGTAATGAAAATACAGTGTAAGAAGTACATAGTATTCAGTATCTAAGAAAGTGTGAGAAAGGGACAGGGTGATAAAAATGGGTTGAGGGAGAGAGTGAGGGAGACAAAAGGAAAGTTAAAGAGGAATGGACGTAGAAGGTCGTACATTGTGATTGGGAAGTAGGAGAGAAAAAAGTGAATAAGTTTTTCAAAGTTAATTTAGTTTAATACTTTATCATTTTTTATATTGTAACAACACAAATTTAAAACAGCTTCTCATTTTTTACAATTTATGTTAGTTTTTTCAAAGTTAATTTAGTTTAAGCCTTGTAATTCTTTACATTTTTCAATTCAGCTTCAGAAAAGCTTTGCCATTTTTTACGTTCTTTGGTCGTTTTTCAAAGTTTATTTAGTTTAAACTTCGTCGTTTTTTTTACATTTTTCAATTCAGCTTGAAAAAAGCTTCGTAATTTTTCACATTTTTTTCACTTAGGCAGTTTTATCAGTTTAAGGAAAGCTTCATCAATTTTTACATTTTTTTTAGCTTGAAGAAAGCTGCGTCAATTTCTACAATTTTTTGTAGCTTTGTTTTTTAGTAATTTTCACAAAATTTCAATCAAGTTTTTGAAGGCAACAGAGCGTGTGAAGACATTGTTTTATATTGCCAATTGAATCTCACGTCTTGTTTCCAGCGAGGTTGTTGACCGCGGGAATCTAAGGCAGTGGAGGGGGTAGTTGATAACTTATGTCGCAAATTAGTATGGTAGCTTTCGTAGCTGGTAGCTTATGCAGTGCCGGTACATCCAAATAACGAGACATCAACAATGCTGAGCGGGCTTCCACTTATTCCAAACATTCCCCTATACAAGGTGATTTTTAAGTATGAAACGGCTTTATATTGCGTAACTGAGACGTTCTTTGCAAAAGAAGTTTATGCGGACCTGCATAGTTTTAGAAATCCAACTTCTTGCAGGTTTTGAAATTTTTGCCCACCATCTTGGATCCGCCATATTGGATTCAACTTTATTTTTTTTAAATGAGAAGGTGGTCATAAGACACATCTCTTCAGTGTGAAATTTCAAGGAAAAAAACAATGGCGTAAACCATTTTTCAATAGATGCCTTTGTTCTCGATTTATAAGCATTTAAATTTGTAATTTTTGGAAAATTGTGTTAGCAATGAAAAAGGTAGAATTCACAGAATAAAAAATTATTTAATTTTTCATTCTAAAATATCTAACAACCAATATTACCAACATCAAAAAACATTTTTTTCCAACATTTTTTTTATGATACCTACCGGCTGATATTAACATCGGTAGCTGAAACGTGGTTAGTGAATAATAAACATAATATAGTTCAATAAACAGTTTTATAGTTCATAGGCTGATTATTCTCCTATTGCTCTTGTTAAAGCAAGTACTCTTATTTTATATTACTTTCTTTTATAATACTATAAATCTTTCCTTCTTTATTTCACTTTATTACAATTGTTATACTCTGTAATGTCATTGTGTTAAGAGGGCAAGCATGGGAGTCATACTTGTGCCCTCATCTATGTATTTTTGAATAAATAAATAAATAATTACTTATTAATTATCAAGTACCCGTAAGGGTCTCCCCACCACGAAAAGCCATACGAATTTACTTTACTTTAATTATCAAGTTTTACCACCATTTAAACTTATTTATTAGATAATTTATGATTGAAAAATTTAATAAAATAATTTATGCAGTGCGTTCTACCTATTTTATTGCTAACACAATTTTCACAAAATTGGAAATTTAAATGTTTATAAATCGAAAACAAAGGTATCTATTGAAATACGAATTACGCCATTGTTTTTTTCTTGAAATTTCACACTGAAATGATGTGTTATATGACCACCATACCATTTAAAAAAATAAAGTTGAATCCAATATGGCGGATCGAAGATGGCGGACAAAAATTTCAAAACCAGCAAAAAGTTGGATTTTTAAAACTATGCAGGTCCGCATAAGCTTCTTTCGCAAAGAACGTCTCAGTTACGCAATATAACGCCGTTTCCATACTTAAAAATCACCCTGTATGTTTCAATATGTTGTGTAAAATATTCAATTCCAATTTACATAGCCCAGGGCTTCGTCATTGTGACCTGTCGTACAAAACCGTTTTTTCTCATTACAAAATTTAAATTCGTGGCGACGTTTGATTTATTGGTGAGACACATAAAAATTTGAGAACTGTGTTTAATTTATTTCTTACCGTAAGAGGTCTGTGAACTGTGGACTTTGACTGTGAGTGTCCAACGTTCAGCCATCTATCTTCAAGTCAGCGTGATGCTTCGTGTTGAAAACTCTGAAAAATATATAATAATTTATGAAATACTAGCTGTCATTTAATAGTCTCTTTTTTCTTATATCTCTTCACCCT
The DNA here is from genome assembly GCA_948455865.1 of Conomelus anceps. NCBI lineage: Eukaryota > Metazoa > Arthropoda > Insecta > Hemiptera > Delphacidae > Conomelus > Conomelus anceps. Next base: position 48,294,522 of record OX418221.1, read on the forward strand.
CTTCTTTGTCTTATACTCCTTCATCTACTTCTCCCATCTTCCAATTCATCTTTTTCTTGTTATAATGTTTCGTCTACTTTTTCTTCTTCAACTTCTCTTACCACTAATACTTATACTTCTTCACCTTCCTCTTCGCCATTTTCTACCTTCATGACAACTCTTCCTCTCTCTTTTTATTCTTCTACTTTTTCTTCCATTGCTTCTACTTCATTTTCCTCCTTCTTTATCACCACACTTCATCTTTCACATCTTTCTCCTCGCATCTTCTCCACTATTTTCTTCTTCTTGTTCTTCTTCTTCTACTTCTTCTTTTTTTTTGAGGATGAAGCCCATATAGGTCTGAGACCTGTGCGTGGGTAATGAGTTCGATGATGGTAATTGATGAGTTGGACCTACAGTTTTAGGTGGGTTCCGAACCACCAGGAAGTGATTTTCAGCAGAGAACAGTGTCTTTTATGCTGGTCAATCTAATCGGTCACCGTTACAAACAGGACCTACGAGAACGCAGCTTATCTATCTGATTGAATAGATACCTGCTACGGCTCTTTTTCTTCTTTTTCTTCTTTTTTCTTCTTCTTTTTCTTTTTCTTCTTCTTCTTTTTCTTTTTCTTCTTCTTCTTCTTCTTTGTCTTTTTCTTCTTCTTTTTTTCTTTTTCTTTTTCTTCTTCTTCTTTTTCTTCTTCTTCTTCTTCTTCTCGCTTCTTCTTCTCACTTCTTCTTCTTCTTCTTCTTCTCGTTTCTTCTTCTTCTTCTTTCTCTCGCTTCTTCTTCTTCTAATTATCCTTTTTCTCTCTTTTCTTATATTTCTCTTTTATAATCTCCTCTCTTTGTTTTCTTCTTTTCCTTCATTCCTATTCCTTCTTCTCCTCAATTATCTCCTTCTTATTCTTTTTATTCCACTTCTTCTTCCTATACCTCTACTCCATTTACCCCCTTCTTTATCATCGTCCTTCATCTTTCACCTTCTTCTCCTTCCTTCCCCTCCCTTCTTCTTCTTCTTTTTCTTCTACTCTTTCTTTCTCTCTCTTTCTCTTCTCCTTTGCTTCGTCACCTTCAATCTCCTCCTCTCTTTTCTCCTTCCACAATTACTCACTCTTCAATGTACCTCCTTCTTCATCACCTTTTTCTTCTTTTTCTCCTTCTTCATCTCTTCTTCTCCTATTTCGTTTCTCCTATACTCTCTTTTTTTCTTTCCCTCTCCTTTGTCGATTAAGTGGAAGAGGCTCCTATGCCTCAACTTTGCCCACAGCACTTTTATTAGTTTTAAAGTGCACAAATAAAAGTCATTTATCTATCTATCTATCTATCTTCTCTTCTCCTTTTCTTGATCTCCTTCAATTATCTCCTTATCCCTCTCCCACTTCTCCTTCCACAATATTCCTCACTTTCCAATGTATGTGTTTGAGGATCTGCTATGCATGCCAGCAGTTCAACGTCTCCATTCTGGATTTCACTTTAAATTCAAATGTTATTCATGTGATTAAGCCCGGTCGAATTTCGTATGATTAATGGCGGTGGCCTAAACCTTCGGCTTGAAATTTACGCGTTTGTTTTAAAACGCTGAAATAGTCATCTTTATTCATTCTCAGAAGACTTATTTCGTGGCTAACTTGATTAAATTGTTGACCAAACCATTTTTTAGGAACGGATCCCGGTTAGATAATTGTAATGTCATTCATATTGAGTAATTTGTCAATGTTTCAAAGAATTTAAATTTTTAGTAAAAGGTTTCCAGAAATGGGATTTTTATTACTACTTTGTGTTATTATTATTTGCATAATGAACTTGAATGAAATAGATAGTAATTTTTCATTCACAAGACGTGTTAATAGTAGATTATGTTACAATTGCGGGAAATGGCGTTCACCGTACGAGTATGATAAGTTAACACACAAGATGAAGTCGAGTGCGGTACTATCATACAAGTACGGTAATAGTATATTTCGCACCTAGAGCCGAAAAAGTGTGTTTGCTGGCTCGAGATCGCGGTTTTCAAGTTCGAGACGAAGTCGAGAACTTGAAGCGTTTGAGAGCCGGCAAAACATTTTTGCCCGCGTTGAGAACGCTATTTTTCGCCACACCACAAAAAAACAAACAAAACAACAATGTTAAGTTGGCAATTTTTAAAGCAAAATTTCAAGGCTATGGTACTAGCAAGAATACAATGTTGTTAAGGTTATGAAAATATCATCGTGAAATTCTATATTAAAAAAGAAACAATTACTCTACCTCACTCTTAAATATTGATACAGAAGACTAATAATACTGTACTTCACTTTAAAATACGGTACTTTAATACGGTTCATCACTTTTAAATATTGATACAAAAAACTGTATTACACAATGCAACCAGCAAAATTGTTGAGGTTATGAAAATATCATCGTATTCTATTGTTTGATATCAAAATTACGAAATAAACAGGATAATACATATCAAGTTATGGAACAATAATTTATTATAGTATATTTCACACCTAGGGCCGGAAATGTGTGTTTGTCGGCTCGAGATCGCGGTTTTCAAGTTCGAGACGAAGTCGAGAACTTGAAGCGTTTGAGAGTGGCCAAAACATTTTTGCCCGCGTTGCGAACGCTATTTTTCGCCACACCACAAAAAAAAACAACAAAACAACAATGTTAAGTTGTAAATTTTGAAAGCGAAATTTTAAGGCTATGGTACTTGCAAGAATACAAGGAACGGCTATCACCTTTTTATCCAACCTACAGCGCTCTGGGTGGGCATTTTGTCAACTACTACAACTGTTCACCAAAAGGTTAGTTGGTAAGGTTTTTTGTTGTTATTCCTGTTCCTGATTCAAAACCTGCATAAAACAACCAAAAACCTAACCAACTAACCTTTCTTTACCAACAGTAACCTTTACCAACAGTTGCAGTAGTAGACAAAATTCCTAAAAACAAAAAACCTAACCAACTAACCTTTTGGTGAGAGGTTACCAACAGTTGGAGTAGTTGACAAAATTTCCATCCAGAGCTCTGTAGGTTGAATAAAAAGGATCTATTGTTTGATATCAAAACTACAAAATAATACATATTAAGTTATAAAAAGTGATCATTTTTGACATTTTAAATACTACGTACATATTAAATTATAAAAAATAAACATTTATTGATGGTTCAAATCTTTTTGTTTTACATAAAAGTTGGAAGGATTCATTTTTACAATCATGACTGCTGTATCCAGACACGATCAGCTGTCATTCAAGGTCATTTTCTTTTCCGCCCTAGGGCTGTAAACGTTTACAGACCTCGTCGGAAACCAAACACTTTCGGCCTCCATATGACGCACGAAAAACAGCTCATTACGTCCTAGTGTGGCGAAAAATATATTATAATTATAATACTACAATATTTATATAGCTTATTAACGTAATATTATGTGATCATTTGTGTGATCGGACACGATCAGCTGTCATTCAAGGTAATTTTCTTTTCCGCCCTAGGGCGGTAAACGTTTACAGACCTCGTCGGAAACCGAACACTTTCGGCTTCCATATGACGCATGAAAAACAGCTCATTACGTCCTAGTGTGGCGAAAACATCTTTCCGGACAAGTTGTGTACAATATTTTTCGTCATACTAGTCTAAAATATAAAAAAAGATGAAATTTGTGTTAGTACAACAAGCATCATCAAACATAACCTCAAAACCCATTACAGCAGTAAAATACTAAAAATACTTCTGAGACCAGCTGTTTTTCAAACTCTCAATCAGCTGGAATACGGTAAAACCCATTATCGCACTAAAAAAGGATGCGGTAATGAAAATCAGCTGTTTTTTTCTGTAAACAGACGTTTACCGGCTCGATTCAATGCTCGGTAGAGTGGTGAATATGTACGAGTATGACGAAAATAATAATAATTATTATTTTGAGAATATGCTGAACTTCTTCACTCAAATTGAACTAGAACAGATTTCAAGGCAAATTTTGATTTTTTTTTTGTTCAATTTTAATTTGTTTTATGTTCAATTTTGATTAATTTTTTTGTTCAATTTTGATTCAGGTCATATTGCTTATAAAAGGCGAAGGTGATATTGTGGAAGATCCACAATGAATAAAAAGACTTTAAGTTGTGACAATCACATTTATTAAAACCGTGAGATACTAGATTCGGCTGTTACACCATTATCAATCTCACACAAACTAAAGCTAGAGTACCGATTAGCTTAATATTTATACTCAAAAAATTAATACTCAACACAGAATGATGCTGTTGGCTGAGGGTGAAACTGCCTTTTCTATCACTTTTCTCTGTCTTTAATTCCGCCCTGTCCCTTTTTCTTCTGCTACTTCTTTCAGTCTCCTTGTATTTTTCTCCTATTTTTCACCGGTTGCTTCTTCCTCCTTATCTTTTTCCTTCTATTTTTTTCAATTTCCTCCTTATTCTTTTTATTTACTCTCCTACTTTCCCGCTCTCCAATGTACATCTCTTTACGACCATTCCTCTTCAGTTTTTCTTTTTTCTCCTTCTTTTGTCTTTTCTATCTCAGTCTTCTTCTCCTGCTGTTTTCTGACCTCTTCCATCTTCATTTCCTTCTCCTCCTCCTCTTCCTCCTCCTCTTCCTCCTCCTCCTCCTCCTCTTCCTCCTCTTCCTCCTCCTCCTTCTCCTCCTTCTCCTCCTTCTCCTCCTTCTCCTCCTTCTCCTCCTTCTCCTCCTTCTCCTCCACCTCCTCCTCCTTCTCCTCCACCTCCTCCTCCTCCTTCTCCTTCTCCACCACCTCCTCCTCCTTCTCCTCCACCTCCCCCCTTCTTCTTCTTATTTCTCTTATTCTTCTTAACATCAATCATCATCACTTCATACACCCATGATCACGAAATAAATTTTACCAAAATTGTCCTTAATTTTCTCCAAAATACATCCAACATTTTAACTGTCACACATTCGCTCCCATTCGCAACCATCACATTTTAATTATTCAACCCAAAATAACACAACAAAGGAGAACGTGATGAGCAGGCAAAGACATTAACAGGACAGTGTAGCAGGGCACGACTCTCTGAAACCATGAGATAGAGAGCAGAGTCCTGTGAATTCATCAGGAAGAGTCTGCGAAACGAAAACGGGACGTCGGACTTTGTCGGTGTCGTCATCATTGCTTAGACAGGAGAGTGTGTAAGGGACGATGACGGTGATGTGTCATTTTCAGGGCCCCCCTTACTTCTCAGTCCCCCTTTTCAGCCCCCCCCCCCAGACCCAAAAACATCCCTATGTAAACAGGACGACGTCCTTTCTCCAACTATAAACAGGGAAGACAGACAGCACCCTTTAACAAGCGCCATCCTTGCGGTGGCTAATGCAGTGACGCTTGTTGGTGGATATTTAAATTACAGACTGTCAAGGTGACTGCTGGACGGACACTTTTGTCTCTTCGCTTTTTGTTTGGCTGTGTCCGTCCAGTGGCGTCGACTTATATCCGCGAGTGTACAACACACAAAATTTCAAAGCACCGCCATTTTAATAACGTGGGATTATCATCATCGTAATGAACATCATAATAATAATAATAATAGTCGCTACTACTCTTCACGAAAAACAACCAACGTGTCCACCTCAATTAAAAGACTTTAATCCTCGTGTTCTACTCATTGTCGTTCTCTAACTCAACCTTCTTTATGTCTTTCTCCCTCTTTTAAAATGTTTCTCACTCTTTTCTTTCTCTTTTTCTCTCTCTTCCCCTTCTTCTTCCACATTCCCTTTACATTTTTCTTTTTTTTCTTTGTCTTTCTCTATCTCATTTTCTTTTTATTTCTATTTCTCTTTTTCTTTTTCTTTCCTTTACAACGTCAAACAAATTGAAAGGAGTTTTCTATGCTTTTCTTTTACTTTTTCTAACTTTCTAGTTATCTCGTCTTACTCTTTCCCTTTCTAACTTTCTAGTTATCTCGTCTCACTCTATCTCTTTCTCTTTCTCTTTCCTTCTCCTTTCTCTTTCTCTTTCTCATTGTCTTCCTCTTTCACTTTCCCTTCCCCTTTCTCTTTCCATTTCCCTTTTCTTTTTCTTTCTCTTTCTTTTTCCTTTTTTCTTTTTTTTCTTTTTTATTTTCCTATTTCCATTTCCTTTTCCTTTCCCTTTTTTATTTTTCAATTTCCATTTCAATTTCCTTTTCTTTTCCTTTTCCTTTTCCTTTTTCTTTTCCTTTTTCTTTTTCTTATTCTTTTCCTTTTTCTTTTCCTTTTCCTTTTCCTGTGCCTTTTCCTTCCCTGCCCCTTTTACTTTTCTTTTTCGTTTACCGTTTCCTTTTCCTTTTACTTTTCCTTTCCTTTTCTTTTTCGTTTTCTTTTTCTTGTTCTTTTTCTTTTTCTTTTTCTTTTTCTTTTTCTTTTTCTTTTTCTTTTTCTTTTTCTTTTTCTTTTTCTTTTTCTTTTTCTTTTCTTTTTCTTTTTCTTTTTCTTTTTCTTTTTCTGTTTCTGTTTCTTTTTCTTTCTCTCTCTCTTCCTCTTTTTACTCTCTTCCTCGTTTTTATCCACTTCCCCTCCCCTTTTTCCCTCTTTCTCATTCTATCCCTCTCACTCTCTACCTCCTCTTGCACACTCACTCCCTCACTCTCCCACAGTCTTTCTTTATTACTTTCAGTCTATCCCTCACTTTTTCTCACTCTCTAAAACACTTTCCGACATTCTGTTTCCCCCTCACACACCTTCCACACAAAACTCTCTCTTCATCATTTTCCTTCCCTCTTATTCATTGTCTATTTCTCTTCTTTTCTCTTCCTCATTCCATTTTATCCTCTCTTGTCCTTCATTTCTCCTTTGTCCTCTCTCTTTCTCCCACCCTCTCCCTTCTCTCTCTCACTGCCCTCACTCTATCTTACCCCTCTCTCTATCATCCCTCTCTCTCACTCTCTTTCCCTCTCTTTCACACCCTCAAATTCCCTCTCGTCCTTTCTTTTCTCTCTCTCTCTCTCTCGCTCTCTCTCTCTCTCTCTCGCCCTCTGCCTCCCTTTACCGCATCAGGTGACTCTGATATTCGCCAGCATTTAATAATGCAACCTGTTAAATGACAACATGTTAATACGGCTGACAACATTTGTACGTTTGTTCGTTTTGTCTTGTTATTATTATGAGTTGTCTTCTCAAACGGTGAGTTTCTTCTTGCAGCGCGCCCTGTTTTTGGAATGTCACCTGTCAGCCATGTATGTTTTCGGGAAGTATGTCAGTGGACTGTGGATTAGGGGACACACTGGACAGGCGAAAATGTTTTGTTTGTTTTCTGTGAGTTTTGAGGACTCGAAATTTGTTCTAATAACTCGGTGAGAATAATTATGATATTCTGATATGATACGTGGAACTCCAACTACAGTTATAAAGTTATGAAATTAATTC
>OX418221.1:48302062-48343856 GCA_948455865.1 Conomelus anceps
ATTTGGCCCGTTTTTACCTAACTAAGGTACTACCTTGTTATTACCTTGAGGCTTCCTTATCTCAAGGGATACTCTAATATAAATGCTCTCCAAGTATCCTTTGACTTATAAAAACCACAAGGTGTATTTATACATACGGGCCCAAGAGTCTCGAATCGGAATAAATTATTCTTGGAATGGAATAGATGCCCCTATTATTTATGAACCTTTTTCAATGTTTCCGCAATTCAAGAGAGCCTTCATAAGAATTGCACAAAGGCTCTTCAAGTCTCCCTTGAGAAAAGTAAGCATCAAAGTAGGTTTATAAATACGGGCCTCGGACACAACAAATTAAAACCGTTATTAGCTGAGATGAGAGACCCAAAAAACAAGTCTGAGGTCGAAGGACATGGACTTTGATATGTTGTTCTGCGAGATAGGCACAAAATAATCGAATGCAAAACAGATAGATCCTTGCTTCATGGGGGACGTCGTGACGTTTTTGAAAAAGAAACGTATCACCGATAATTTTGCGCCAGATTTGAGAAGAAGGGGTGTCTCGCTAATGAGATGTATGGGCGATTTACATAGACATGATGGAGGGATAAGATTGACTATACCGGTAAGGTGAATTTTTTCAGGTCTTATGTAAAACAGCCTTGGATAGAGGCTAGACGACGAGAGGTTAATGTATATTTAAATAGAACCTGCATTGTGGTCAAGGTATTATAGCACCTAGACTTCAAGTGGTTGGACCTGATAGCAGTCACCCTTCCATTGTTGTATGCTGGGTAATCGGGATCAATTCCGAAAAAAGAGAGAAAGGATTAAAGAGTGTCCTTCGTGTCTAAGGATAAGACACACACATACTATTGTGCACAAGGACCTCGCTGACCCCACAACTCCTTTGAAATGTCAATCTTTTGCGCTAAGTGAATGCAGAGAAGATCCAAGCGAAGCGATGCCCATTGTACCTTACTGTTGGCAAATGCCTTCTCAATGTTGTCGTTGTTTTATTTTCGTCTCCTCCTTTTCTTTCTGCTTCTTCTCCTTCTCATCCTCTCCCTCCTTCACTGCTTCATCACATTTTTATTTTACTTCTTTTTTACTGTTCTTCCCTCCTCTTACTTCCACAACGTATCCTTCTTCTTCATCTCATCCTTCTTTTCGATTTCTTCTATTTCTTCTCCATCTTTTTCTTCTTCTTCTTCTTTTTCTTCTTTTTCTTTTTCTTGTTCTCCTTCTACTTTTTCTTTTTCTTTTTCTTGTTCTTCTTGTTCTCCTTCTACTTTTTCTTCTTCTTCTTCTTCTTCTTCTTCTTCTTCTTTTTCTTCTTCTTCTTCTTCTTCTTCTTCTTCTTCTTCTTCTTCCACTTATTCTTCTTCTTCCACTTATTCTTCTTCTTCCACTTATTCTTCTTCTTCCACTTATTCTTCTTCTTCTTCTTCTTCTTCCACTTATTCTTCCTCTTCTTCTTTTTCTTCTCTGCTTAATTTTAATCTTGGACATCTTTCTCATGTTTGCCTTCTTCTGCTTCTCATAATCTTTTTTCTTATTCTCTTTTCACAAGCCTTGTTTTTCACCCTCTTCCTTTCCACACTCTTGTTTGTCACCTTCTTCTTTTTCTCTCCCTCTTCTTATTCTCCCTTTCCTTTTCCCCGTTCTTCTTCTTTTTTCTCGCTCTTCATATTCGCCTCCTTCTCATCATCTTTTTTTCTTGCTGTTCTTATTTCCTGTCATCTTCCTCTCCTCCTCCCTTATTCTTCTTCTTCTTTTTTCTCTCTTATTTCCCTCCCCTCCTATTTCTTCCTTTCCCTGTGTTCTCTTTTTCTTGTTTCCCCCTCTACTTCACCCTTCCCTTGTTTTTCCCTTTTCTTCTCCCTTTCCTTGTTTTCTCCTCATCTGCTCTCTTTCCTTCTCCATTCTTCTTCTCTTCTCCTTTTTCTTTTCTTTACGTTTTCTCCTTTTTCTTTTCTTTACGTTTTCTCCTTGTACTTCTTCTTCCTCTTTTTGTTGTTTTTCTTCTTCTTTTTCTTCGCTTTCTTCCTTCTCTTCTGCTTCTCCTTTTCTTTTCTTATTCTTATTCTTTTTCTTCTTCTTCTTCTTCTTCTTCTTCTTCTTCTTCTTCTTCTTCTTCTTCTTCTTCTTCCTCTACTTCTTTTTCTTCCTCTTCTTCCTCTTTCTCTTCTATCGAAAACGTCGTCGGCTAGATATTCAGCATTTTTGAAAAAGTAAGAAATCAATCAGATGTTCTATTTACACGATAGCAGACATTACTTCACAACGTTTCTTGTTTTTTATTTTACGAAATACAACCCCGACCTGATTCAAGCTCGACATAATAACAGAGCACAAAGTTTCTCCCAACCCCAAGACACGGTGCTCGAGAAAATGTCGCAAGATTTCCATCACAGCATGTACAAGCACTCCATTAAGTGGCACTCTTTTCCCGGGCATTACGGTTATGATTATCGCCATCAAGGTCCACGGGCGACGGTCAGAATTATGACAAAAATGGATGTTAATTATGGATATTAGTGAGGCCTGATGGAGACGAGATATGATACTGAGGCTCCTAATTATGTCCCATGGTGTTACTGGGCTTGTTGATGGCCTCATATTTAACAGTGTTCCTCCTAGCAGCAGGTTCTGTTATGCCTAGCCTGGCTCTTAGACGACTACACAGCTTTAGGATTAGTTCAACTGAGAGTAGACTGTAAAAAACCGTGCCCAGTGTGAAGCGTCCGCATCTATTCAATTATTTAACAACTCTGTCGTACGGCAAAATGCCGCAAGCTCAGGTGGTGCCATTAGAAGGACTTGTCTGCAAAGATGTAAGATCGTCATCGTCCACACCCTGTATATAATTGGAGGGAAACATCCATAGATTTCAATTGAGTCCACCCTCCTAATAGCTTGGGTAATTGTATGCCTAACTATGCAGCTCTAGAGAAGCCATTTTGGAAGAGTTTTTTCCTGGCGATGATTATGTGCTGAGTGGTAGTGCATTTTGGAGTAGTTATCAGTTCCTTGAATTTTTTTTAAATTATTTTTTCTAGTGAACGTCTATCAACTATCAGTAGTTTAGAATAATAAAACAAAGTTGTCACAACCATATTTATTAAAAAATATTGAGAAACTAGTTTCTGTTGTTATACCATTGTTAATCTCAATCAAACTAAAACTAAAGTATAGAAAATCTTAATATATACTGAACATGGAATGATTCTATTGGCTAAGCGAGAAAGAGGCTGACCTTCATCGAAGGTTGTGATTGGCTGACAAGTCATCCCCCCCGGTGGGAGGAGTAACAAGCAAAAATACGAGTCAAATCAATAAATAAAAACTGTTAACATCTTTTTTTTTTTTTAGGATGAAGCCCACATAGGTCTGAGACCTGTGCGTGGGCAATGAGTTGGATGATGGTGATTTATGAGTTGGACCTACAGTTTTAGGTGGGTTCCGAACCACCGGGAAATGATTTTCAGCAGAGAACAGTCTCTTTTTTGCTGGCCAATCTAATCGGTCGCCGTTACAAACGGGACCTACGAGAACGCAGCTTATCTATCTGATTGAACAGATACCTGCTACGGCTCGCGGCTATCACTTCCCTTCTAGAAAGCAACAAAGAAGGAAATACGTAATAAAGCTAGAATTGAATCAAATTGAAACTAAAAAATTAGAAGCTCGTGACATGCAGTAAAGGTCAACCGAGAAATACACGAAAGAACTATTTTTTTAATGTAGGCTGGAATTATGATGAAACCAAGTTGGTAGTATTGAATTGGTTAAAATATATTTGGTAATTTAAACTAGTATTGGAATCGTTTTTTACCAAACTCCAAAGCTTCTAAAATGTTCAATTGTCTGCCTTTGCCAATCAAATGCAGAAATTCAACATTTTCTTCAGCCTTGAACTTGTGCCCATGAGATGCTCTGCAAAATTTGAATCTCCTTTTTGGGTTTTCCAATCCCTGATATGTTCATTTATTCTACATTTGAAACTTCTACCGGTCGGACCCACATAACAAGCATTACAATCACTGCAATTCAATTTATAAACCTCACTTTTATCCCAGCTATCAGTTTTGTCTTTACTACACCCGAATAAACTCTTTAAAATAGTTTTGGTTTGAAAAGCTACATCTTAACCGGTCTGTTTCAATTCAATTCTTTCCCTAATTTATCAGATACTGGGCCTTGATAAGGTACCGTTATCCATGACCTATATATTAAGCTTCTCTGTACTTTAGTTTCAGTTTGATTGAGATAGATAATGGTATAACAACTGAAACTAGTTTCTCGATATTTTTTAATGAATGTGGTTGTGACAATTTCGTCGTATTATTCATTATGGATAACTTCCACAATATCAACTTCGCCACTACAGAGAAAGTTTTAATATTAGTAGTTTTGTTTGTTAGAATATATATATATATTATTGTATATATAATATATATATAATGTACATATATATATAATAATATATATAATATATACAGGGTGTTTCAGAATTAGTGTCGAACATTTTAGGGTATTGTTCCTGGATGATAGGAGACTACAAATGTCGTATTTAAAGTTTCCAAAACTCAGCGGTTATCCTTATAGCAGCCATTTTGTTTTTTTCACTTGGGAATTTTTATCTCAAGAACGAAATGTTGTATTGATCTGAAATTTGGCATGAATATTCATGTTATAAAGACTCAACTTTAAAAAATAAAAACAAAAATTTCGATGAAAGTTTTCAAAATGGCGGCCATTTTAAATATTTGAGGCGAATTTCACGAAAACCGTTCACTTTACAGAAAATTTACAAGAGACAAAAAAGTTAGCAAATTTTATCACAATTCCATCGATAGCTTATTTATTAAGATTGGGCAAAGAATAACAGAGAAATTAATTCTTTTCGTACTGCATGACCACTTTTCACCATTTAAACATCAATGTTAAATTTTTTATAAAATTTTGAAAAAAGTTATTCTTGTAAGTTTTCTGTAAAGTGAACGGGTTTCATGAAATTTGCCATCAAATATTTGAAATTATTAAATTATAAAAAATTTAACATTGATGTTTAAATGGTGAAAAGTGGTCATGCAGTACGAAAAGAATTAATTTCTCTGTTATTCTTTGCCCAATCTTAATAAATAAGGTATCGTTGGAATTGTGATAAAATTTGCTAACTTTTATGTCTCTTGTAAATTTTCTGTAAAGTGAACGGTTCTCGTGAAATTCGCCATCAAATATTTAAAATGGCCGCCATTTTGAAAATTTTCATAGAAAATTTTTGTTTTTATTTTTTAAAATTGAGTCTTTATAACATAAATATTCATGCCAAATTTCAGATCAATACAACATTTCGTTCTTGAGATAAAAATTCCCAAGTGAAAAAAACAAAATGGCTGCTATAAGGATAACCGCTGAGTTTTGGAAACTTTAAATACGACATTTGTAGTCTCCTATCATCCAGGAACAATACCCTAAAATGTTCGACACTAATTCCGAAACACCCTGTATATATTATATATATATTAATATATTATTGTAGTTTGTTGGAATATACAGGATGTTTCAGGAGGAATTTGCAATACTGCACAAGCTTATTCCTCTCATAAAAGTAATGGAAAAAGTTCATATAAACATGGGTCTGGAAATGCTTTATTATCGAGTTACGACTGGTGAAAGATTTCGCCTGGAATTCAGCTCCTCCTGTGAAATTAAGTCATACTGAAATTTTTAAAGCGATAAATAAGGTTGGTAGTTGAACAGGTTTATGTAAAACGAGCTGGAAAATAAAATTAAAATCGGCCCAGAACTGTATCTCGCATAGTTTAGGAGAAAATTGGGGTAAAGCACTGAAGGATGAGGTCGAAAAACCTATTTTTTGCGTTTAGGCTACAATAACTCCGTTAAATTGCCTATAAACGATAAAAAATGTTCAATACAATTTGTAGAGAATTCAATTCTGAAAAAATAACGCAATTCAAGTCAACAACGACGGAATAGTTTTCTTTTAGGATTTAGGTATAGGATAATCCATGTTTTTTCTTCTTGTTGATTAAGCCCACATGAGTCCGAAACTCAACTCTTGCATGGGTCAATAATGATATTGCATGCATGATATCATTATATCAATAATGATACAATGATGTGATGAATGGTGATCCTATACGAGGTTATACCTATACAAACCTACATTTTTCTTTTTTTTTTTTTTTTTTTTTTTTGAGGATGAAGCCCACATAGGTCTGAGACCTGTGCGTGGGTAATGAGTTGGATGATGGTGATTGATGAGTTGGACCTACAGTTTTAGGTGGGTTCCGAACCATTTCTAATTCTTCTTAGTTTTTTTAGACGGCTTTCGATCACGGTTTAAGGTAAATAACTTGGTTTCGGTTCAAAAGTGAATAATTTTGGAATTTACATTTCACATTTTTTAATTCTTTTGTTTATATAGGAGACCACCATATTATGGAAATTGACAATAAATATAATATAGTAAATATAAATATAATAAATATAACAATAAGTATGAAATATAATAATAATATAAAATAGAATGATAGTAATAGTAGAAATTCAATGAATTTACAATGGCTGAATCATGCCACTCTCTCTTTCTCTGCCAACCAGACTTTCTCTTTCTTAAAAGCGAAACCCCTAACTTGATGAAAGGGTGTGCAGTTTCAGTTTTCATATTCTAATAACTATCATCAATAATTTAGATCAAACTATTTGAAAAGATAGTTTTATTTTCAGAGATAAAGCTAAGATAATATGTGAAAGAGGTATTTTGGGTGGAGTAGCGGTGAAGGAAGAGGGCAAAAAACAGATAGAGGAGGAGAAAGAAGTTATGGAGGAGGAGGTGGAGATGGTGATGGAGGAAGAGGATGAGAAGGTGAAAGGGAATGAAAAGGAGGAGGAGGAGAAAAAGGTGAATGAGAAGGGGAAGGATGAAGAGAAGGAAGACGAGGAGTAGGAGGAGGAAGAGGAGAAGGAAGAGGAGGAGGAGTAGGAGGAGAAGGAGGAATAGGAGGAGGTGATGGAGGATGAGGATGAGGAGGAGAAGGAGGAGGAGAAAAAGGAGGAAGAGAAGGTGAAAGTGAATGAAAAGGAGGAGGAGGAGAAAAAGGAAAATGAGAAGGGGAAGGATGAAGAGAAGGAATACGAGGAGGAGGAGGAAGAGGAGAAGGAAGAGGAGGAGGAGTAGGAGGAGATGGTGTTGGAGGAGGAGAAGGAGGAATAGGAGGAGGTGATGGAGGATGAGAATGAGAAGGAGAAGGAGGAGGAGGAGGAGGAGGAGAAAGAGGAGGAGGAGGAGGAGGAGAAAGAGGAAAAATGAGGAAGAGAGGGGGAAGGATGAAGAGGAGGAGGATAAAAAGAAGGATCAGGAGGAGAAGGAGGAGGAGGAGGCCGAGGAAGAGGAGGAGGAGGAGGAGGAGGAGGATGATGATGTGGAGGAGAAAAAATAGAAGGATGAAGAGAAGTTCCAAACAAGTTAAAATTTTAAAAAACGAACAAAGAATGTTCTTTTAAATAAGATTGATAGATTGAAGTGGGATGGAGTCAGAGATGGTAAATGCGCAAAGAATGAAACGGGCAGAATGTTACAAGCTGAATCAAGTTAGCAACGTCTGCCCATTGGTTGAGATATGTACAGAGATTGAGAGAGAAAGAGAATGAGAGTGATTGAAAGAGTGAAAGGGATGGAGAATGATTGAAAGGAGATGATAGACACGAAGAGAGTGACGGAAAGGCATCGCGGGATGCTGGGCGGACCAAACTGCCGGTCCTCTGCAGATTTATAGCCGAAAAGTTGACAGGATGAGTTTATTGTAATATCAGTGGGACAGGAAGAAAAAATCCTCGGCTCGGACATTCGAAAATATTAATAAATAACAACAGAGAAACATGACATTGAATTTATAGCGGGCCAGAGACAACATGGATGCCTCACTGGAGTGTCTCACTCACTCGTATCTCTGGAGAGGAATTAGTGGGGGGGGGGGGAGGAGAGAAAAAGTTGTAATGAACGAAAGAGAAAGATAAGCAAGAAAAGAGTGTTTGGGGGTAGAAAGAGAGAGAGTGTGACAGAGAGTGATAGAGTGAGAGGAGACATTTGAACTTTACGAATAAAAATGTTGCTATTTGAAGAGGCTTTCTTCGCATTGGTCACTATGATATTGTGGTAGATATCCCTAATAACCCTTAATATTGTCACAACTTTAATATTGTCATAACTCTTAATATTGTTTATTACTTATAACCTATGAACCTAATAATATATAATTATGGTTTTCAGTCAAGACTGCTCATGTTTGCTATATGATTTAACAATGTTAGTACTTTTAAAATTGATTAAAATATATTTGTTCATGCAAACTATTAACCGAAGCGTTCTTTCAAACCCTAGTTATTTCCTAAGCATCTAAAATGTACAATTGTATGTTTTTTCATTGAAATGCGGACATAGAACATTTTCTCTGACCTTGAATTTTTGGTTATTTTATTAATCAGGTAATAATAACATTGTGTGACCTGCCTGGCTCAGATCAGGTTAGGAGTTTGGCAAAGTTTGAATCCAATTTTTCATTTTTATAGTCTCTAAAATGTCATTGATTCTACATTAATTTGATGCTTATCTTGGTTTGGTCTACATTACAATTCATTCTTCTTGGTTTTTTTTAAAATAGATTACGCCTTGGAGACTCCAGTTAAGGTGTATAAGTCAAGTCTGATCAACAATAATTGTTCTGATCAACTAATTGGTATACAGTATTAGTTATGGTAGCTAGTGTATAGGATTGTATAATTATTATACAATCCTATACACTAGCTACCATAACTAATATACCTAGTTGAAGTGATGCTTCATTTTCATGTGAAAGGAACTCTAAGAGCTTCAACCAAATTTTTTCAATTGTATTTTAAATATTTCTATATTTTCAAGACTTTTTAAAACTGCGGCACCTTGTTGTAGAGTTTTTTTACCAATATTGTGACTCATGAAGTTATAATCTTCCGGCTTCTTCTATTATAATCGTGTATGTCAAGATATTGGTTAATATCACTTTTTTTGAAGATGGTGATATTGTGGTAGTTATCCATAATGAATAAGATTGATGTTCAAACCACTTTAATTATTGAAACAAGAGACTATAGCTCGACTATTTCATGAATTCGATTGTTACATCATTATCCATCTTAATAAATTATTTTATTGAGGTTGATAACGGTGTAACAGTCTAAAATATAGTCTCTCGTTTTTTAATAATTCAAGAGGTTTGTATAACATCAGTCTTATTCCATACATTACAACTTCCGAATGGTGTAACAGTCTAAAATATAGTCTCTTGTTTTTTAATAATTCAAGAGGTTTGTATAACATCAGTCTTATCTCTTACATTACAACTCCTGCATTCCAGTTCATGTTCCCCACTTCTATCCCAGATCAGGGAGCTTAGAATCATTCCAGTTCGGAACCCACCTAAAACTGTAGGTCCAACTCATAAATCACAATCATCCAACTCATTACCCACGCACAGGTCTCAGACCTATGTGGGCTTCATCCTCAAATAAAAAAAAAATATATATATATAGAAAGTCCGACCCACCGGACTAAAACTATTATGCTGAAATGACGTACCCTGCAGTCCAGTAGCTGCTTGGATTGCAGCCTGTCCGATAGGACTGCAGCTGCGTCATTTTGACATCATATTCTTCAGTACGACCCACCTCCTATATTCTAGTCGCCTTGATCTAAGACATCAATTGAATTTTTAATGTAACTAATAAACATTTTTTAAATTAGTGTTATTTTAAAAGCAATACACCTTCATCCCTTTTTCTAATAAATACTTCCTACGATAGGTGTAATGTGGGTCGTCTGATGATGCTCTAGACAACAGAGCGAAACGGCCGTCACGCCATAACGTGAGTAAATTTCCATTCAAAAGTGTTTTTTAAGTTTATAATATTATAAAGTTTACATATTAGTGGAAACAAGATGGATCTTCAACATCATATACGATAGGTACATCCATCTTGTGGAGGTATAAGGGCACGACATTATCATAGACAATCCCACTACTTCAAGCTTGACCCCTCCCCCTTTCATCTCATCTACCACTCCATTCCTATTATATATCGACGCCCAAACTCATTCAAACAGGAAGAGAAGCTGAGTCGAGACTCGAGATAGCGGAGGAGCTCTTCCCTTAAAGTTGCCGCTGGAAGGATGTTGGTAGGAAGATATCAATAATAATATTAACGACAAGGGATAGGGCATATATTACCAAAGACAATATCGTCTTCTAGCGCAGAAGCCGGGGCAGTAGTGCGGAATTCTTATCAGTTATCAGTACGGATGACCGCTCTTCGGATTTCAACTGTTACTGGATATTATAGGGGTGAGATATTTTGTGAGATGCTAGTAGTTGTTGGCGCAAAAGGGATGAGGGTTGCTTGCTGGGTTCAAGGTGAGGGTGCGCCACTTATAAGGGTGGATACCGGTAAGGGATGATTCTGATGTAGTACCAGTGTCTAAAGTTATTGATATTGATCTGATTCCAATATTATCACTGTATTTTAATTTCTGACTCTTGCCATCTACCAGGAGCGTCATTTCAGTCAGGGGATTGGAAAAAATCTGTGATATTTGTTGAAAAGCCCACCATCCTTCTTTTTTATATTCTATTGAGAATAAAAAAAAGCATGAAAAATGGAGCATAAAAAATTTAATTAATTAATTGCGGTTAATATAATTTGATTGAATTTTGGTACACTATCAAGTTAATAAAGGGTGTTTTTTTAGAGGCGGAGAAGTTTAAGTTGAAAAAAATACATAAAAATGTTTTCAATATCCAATAAATTGGTTTTATTTTACAGTAAATTTTATGGCATTAATGTTTAAATATGATATCAGGCATGTGGCCACCTCGGCTGGCGCGTACATGGCGTAATCTGGAGGTCCAATTTGCTCACACTCTTTGCAGTAAATCAGGCTGTATATCGGCGATAATGCGGCGAATGTTGACTTCCAAGTGCTCAATTGTTTCTGGTCTGTCGGCGTTCACATGCGACTTTACATATCCCCAGAGAAAATAATCTAAAGGCGTCAAATCGCATGAACGAGGTGGCCAGTTAACAGGTCCATTTCGTGAAATTAATCGCTCGCCAAATGTTTGTTTCAGTAAATGAATTGTGCCACATGCTGTGTGGCATGTGGCACCATCTTGCTGAAACCACATGTCTGCAACATTAATGCCGTCCAATTGAGGCACGAAAAAGTTAGTAATCATGTCTCTGTATCGCTCACCGTTGACTGTAACGTTCTGACCATGGACATTTTTAAAGACATATGGACCAATAATTCCACCAACCCATAGAGCACACCAAATGGTCACTTTTTGTGGATGTAATGGTGTTTCAATAATGACATGTGGATTACTATTGCTCCAAATGCGGCAATTATGTTTATTCACATAGCCATTTAACCAAAAGTGTGCTTCATCACTGAAAAAAATTTTCAAATGAAATTGAGGAACAATAGCAATGTTTCCTTCAGCCCACTCACCAAATGTACGGCGTGAATGATGATCGTGTGGCTTCAATTCCTGTACAAGTTGAAGCTTATAAGCATGTAAACCAAGATCTTTATGTAAAATTTTTCATAGTGTTGATGGACACATGTTTACTTGTTGAGCCCGATGACGAACTGACACATTTGGATTATCGTCAACACTACACTGCACAGCATCAATCGCTTGTTGTTTCGCACTGTACGACGTCTTACCGGTTGCGTATTATCGTTTAGGGTAAACGTTTTGCGAAACCGATCCATAGTTTCCCGAATTAATCGTTCTGACGGACTATGAGCACCATAAAATTCACGTAATGCCCGATGAGTTTCTCGAATTGAACATTTTTTTTTTCAAAAATAAATTTGAACAATTTGCAAACGTTGCTGAGGCGTAAGTCTACTCATGATGCCAAACCAAACTAACAATTAATAATTGCCAAATCAAACTAACCGCAAAACAACCGGAAACTGTAAAATCAACTGACACAGGAAACAGTGTTGCCAACTTAAAGTTCTCCACCTCTAAAAAAACACCCGTTATGATAACAACATAGAGAAACAATGGAGAAACTTTGTTCAATATAATAATACTAGCTGGCCCAACGCGCGTTGCTGCATTCTCATAAAAATTCTCCTTGATTTTATTATTCGCCACCTCCCGCTGAGGTTACATTTAAAATTAGGAAAGAAGTTAGTCCTAGGGCTCTTCCAGCTGATCATAGAGGCTTCGTTGTTTTCTTGATCACCACCTCTGAATGAAGAAACATTTCAAATTTAAAACTCCTATGACTATAAGGGTAGAAGCTAGGTTTTTTATTTTATTATTCGCCACCTCCCGCTGAGGCTGCATTTCAAATTTCTAGCTGCATTGGTTAACAGATGTCGTCAACCTGGCATAATTACATTTCATCATACCCAGTCGTATGTTTCCTACATATTGCAAGGCTCCGACTGCACGGTAGCCTACATGCAAAGTGCAAAGTCTTTTGCTGTTCAAAGACAGCGTAAATAACGCCACTAAGGGGCCTGCCATATGATTAAAAACTGTTGACTTATATCAGCTGTTCCTTTAAGCTGTTTGGCTGGCAAGTTCAGTAGGTTAGGTCTATAAAATGGTTTAATTAATAATAATTATTAGCTCCCCTATTGAAATTTATGGTCAGAAACCATCCCCAATATTCACACAACATATTCCTAAATTTTCATGCCGATCTGTCAAGTAGTTTTGGAGTCTATAGGGAACACACATAAATACATACATACAGACAGACATTCATTTTTATATATAGAGATTAATATCAATACCTGCATTTTTGGCTTATCATGGGGGTCATGGACTCCCTGCCCCCAAATGTTGTCCCTGCTGACAATTGCTTATAAGTGATTATTAAAAAAATATCCAAGCAGCATGAAATTCAATATTGATTATTGCTCTCAAGGGAAAATATTTTTCTATTGGCTCTTCTGATGGGAGAGCCAATACTCAATCTTTCATGAATAATAATAATAATAATAATAATAATAATAGTATTACTACAGTAATACTCAATCTATCTGGAAGATTAATTGCAATTTTTTTACACCCTACTAAAAGAAAAGTACACTTCGATACGAACTAATAAATAAACTGTCGAATTACTGAAAAAGGGAGTTTGTTTTGTAGTAATTAGCTAGAAGGTAATCTACAATTTTTCCTTCCCATTCTGAATCAATCTTGAATGTGATACTGAATATTAAAGTGTTTTAATATTTACTATATATGAATATCAAATCAGATTTCAAAAGAAGAATACACCTCAAGATTTAACCAAAAATATACATCATTAGAAAAGTAATTGTGTATCTATATCTATATCTATATCGTATCTATATCTCAAACAATATGGTAGTACAAAAAAATGCAAAAATTGAGCTTATACAATAGCAAACAAATGCAATGAATGCAACAACACAAACAACAAAATATTTTTTATGCACAAGAATTAGTGCATAATAATGTTTAATGAATAATGTTTCTTTTAGCCGTAAAAAATTTACATATATATCCTACTCAAATAAAATGCACCAACGAAATGCATTTAAATTTTCATATTTATAATTTTAATTGATAATTCTATTATCACCCAGTCCTGAGAATAGTGAGTCAATTGTTTCTAGCCCAACTTACAACTAACGAATTGAAAGATAAACGGTAAAAGGTTTACTAGGATATATTAGGATTTAAAAGATATATTAGGATATAAAGGATATATTAGGATATAAAGGATATATTAGGATATAAGGGATATATTAGTACACAGCCACCAATGTCAAACTGACTTATTAATCTACGTCCTAAATCTGACATTGAAGTTCACTACAAGTTTTTCAGTTTTTTTTCTTATTCTAAATAACTAATATTTATATAGTATTGTGGTAATTAGTGTGTAAAATTGTTTAATAGTTAATCTCACTTGTCTTAGGTATGTCTAATCTGACATATCTTAATTGGAGTCTCCAAGACGTAATCTACAAAAAAAACTAATAGCAAACTAACAGATAACAGTTTATGAAAACGAATGCAACAAACGAAAAACATCTAAAAATGTTAAACATCAACAAAATGCTTTTGTGAATGTTTCTTCTAGCCGTACATGGAGGGTGGTTTGAGTGGGGTGGGAGGTAATGCGGTTTTGTTAGCGAAGCGACCAGAAAAAGGGATGAACTCGGCGGTTGGGGTGGGATTTTCTGCAAGATGTACACTTCCAAACCATTTAAATTCGGAGACAAACTGAAATGTTCTGGCTGCCAACCCACCAGTCCGGATTAGACGTTCTTCCAGACTTCTGCAGAGCCTAGAAGATCTGCCGCTGTTTACAGGAGGAATAATGATTTCATGGTGGGGGGGGGGGGATTTGTTAGTGGGGAGGGTGTTTGGTAGGGGCCCCCCCTATTCACTATTTAGATCTGTGTCATACCCCAACTACCCCCCCGGGTTAATTGTATCCCATCAACCACCCCCTTTCTTTGTTGCTGTCTTTTCGATAATTCAGCAACCCCTAGTCAACCTTAACCTCAAAACCTTAATCTGTTCTGCACCGTGCCCACTAACTAACCGAAACATTCTCCAGCCATTAGCTTGAATTAGGAGCCAGCCGATTCTACCCAACACGCCTGAATCAATCCGCGGATTTGGAATTCACTAATCCATTCGTGTCTCACGACACAACTTAGAGATGCATCTGCCTACTTGATTTATTACGGCGACACTCTGTACGGCGTCTGGATTATGCTTGGTTGGCAATACGGATGGGGATTAGGAGTGTACAAAGGATGAACATGAGATTGCTAAGGATGGACTTGAAACAATGAAATTTCACTGATTATTTGCATCTGTATCATTGTCTTTAGGATGCGGATTATTGTCACAATCTGTAACTGCTCATCCTTACATAAATTCATTTGAAACAAACATATATATTCGTTATGTTGAATCTGTTGCGGCATCAAGAAAATACAAATTTAAGAATATATTCCTGATATTCACCATTATAATATAATTGAGAATATATATATTTAGAAATTTCTCCTTTGATCATAGTGTTATTGTGTTAAATAATATCTAATATGATAATTTTTTGGAGGATGAAGCCCACATAGGTCTGAGACCTGTGCGTGAGTAATGAGCTGGATGATGGTGATTGATGAGATGGACCTACAGTTTTAAGTGGGTTCCGAACCACCGGGAAGTGATTTTACAGCAATTAACAGTGTTTTTTCTGATGGCCAATCTAAACAAAGAGTGCCCAGGAGAACGCAGCTTATCTCTATCTTATTGAACCTTATTGAACCTTCTACGGCTCACGGCTATCACTTCCCCGATAATATTTAATAATAATATCTTGTGTATCTAATATCTAGACAATACTAGTTGAAACGATCAAATTTTTATTTCAACTAATTCAATACAACTAACTTGGATTCATTATAGCTCTGGCCTGCATTTTTTAAACGGTACTTTTATGTATTTCTCGGTTTACCTGGACTGCATTTCAGTGAGCTTCAGTTTTACAATTTAAAATTTTAGCCTACTTGTGTTTTGTTCTTGTTTGTTACTTTCTATTGTGTTCCTAGTATTTGGTTCTTGATTTTAACACTTCTTTTTTGCTTGCTGCTCCTCCCACCAGTGGGCGTGTCTTGTTTTGGCCTTCAGCCAATCACAGACCTTCAATGAAGGTCAGCCTATTAGAGGCACTTTCTCCCTTAGCCAATAGCATCATTCCGTGTTTAGTATATATTAAGCTTAATTACATTTAGTGCTCTGTACTTTAGTTTTAGTTTGATTGAGATTATGAGATTGATAATGGTGTAACAAACGAAACTAGTATCTCACTGTTTTCAATAAATGTGATTGTGACAGCTTCAAGTTTTATTATTCATTGAATAATATTGTAATGATAGCCCAAATTTATATTTTAAATAATATTGGATGGAAGGTCAGTTTCAAGCTTATCTTTGCTCCATTAATGAATGTTGATCTAGTTTTTAGATATTTGTTCATTCTCGAGTCTTATTTATTTATATATTTCCCTTCTTATGTGTTTTTGTGCCAATAAATTTATTTATTCATATTCATAATAAATACAACTTAATAGTATTGTATGAACAGACAAGAAACTAAAGTTTAGGCAGTCACGACATTCTCAATTTCAATCAAAACACGATTTCAATTGCCAAGAAAAATTTAATTATTCAGTTACATATTCGTTTGCAAACAATGAAGGCCTAAAACCCAGATAGTTGACAAAAGTTCAAAAAAATGATCACAACAAATAATCTCTTATGAATAATAAGACAGTCATATACTAGTTTCGGTTGTTACACCATTATCAATCACAAACCAACTAAAACTAGAGTGGAGAGTAGCTCAATATATACTACACACAGAAAGATACTATTGGCTGAGGAAGAAAGTGCCTCTAATAGGCTGATCTTCATTGAAGGTCTGTGGTTGACTGAAGGTCAGAACAAGACACGCCCACTGGTGGGAGGAGCAAAAAGCAAGAATAAGTGTCAAAATCAAGAACCAAAAACCGTGAACACATACAAAGCAACAAACAAGAACAATACACAAGTAGGCTAGAATTTAAAATTAAAAAATTGAATCCCACTGAAATGCAGTCAAGTTTAACCGATAAAAACACAAAAGAATATGTTTTTAAATACCGAAACTAGCATCTCACTGATTTTAATAAATGCGGTTGTGACAACTTCAAGTCTTACTATTCATTATGGGTATCTTCCACAATATCAACTTCGCCACTACAAAGAAATAAATTTTACTTGAATATTGAAAATTCAAAGAATAAAATACAGAGATACAATTTTAAATCTTTGAATTTAATTAAAGATGGTTAATCCTACTTCCTCTTAGAACAGGTTTCACGCGATATAGTAGGTAAAAAACAACTAGGCTATTATTGATTGGCAGTCTGGCACATGAATATCACTGAAAAATTGAAGATTTGAAACAAAACTTGAAGAAGAAAAATCGATTGAACAAGAATCACGGCAAAAGCAATGCAATACTTTGCGTAACCTTGACCGTCCGCTTGACCATGAAAGTGAGCTACTACCGTTGTAACCGTGACCTAGTACAACTCCGCTCCAAGCGTTGAAATAACACCACTTTCGTTTTTCGTTATCGTAATATAGAGTACATTAATAATTTCATTTCTCTTTCATCTAATTCAAACTTGGTACTTATTCCGGATTTTTTGTAATTCAATATAAAATAACATTGTAGGCTATTACGTTCGTAATTTGTCTGGGAAAAACTAAGATTTCTATTGAATCGAAAACTTTAAGTAACTTTGATAGAAGTTTTCAAAGTAATTTCACAATTCAAAATTTTGTCGATGACGTTTACAAGTTTACATCAATGAGGTTTTTTGCAGGTGTTAACGCAAATATAATATCATTTTTTCAATTAGTTCGCGTTTGACTACTATTAATTTGACTAATATTGTTGATGTTAAAACCTGAGTTTTTCAATCAATTATAAATCCTCTAAAAATTTGTAAGCTGCTAATCTCCCATGGTCATATCCATTTGATTCCTATCCTTTCATTTAATTGTAATTGATTTTCAACGCATATTGTAGCCATTATGAGCGGATCCAAATAAATGCAAATTAGTGAATTATAAATTGAAACAAGGGGGCTAGTGAGATTCTTCTAGTAAAATTCCTTCAATTATTAAAATAAAAGTTTCTTTGTTTCTTTTCAATTTAGGCTTGCAAAATCTGATCCATTCTAGTAATAGTATTAGCGTGATCTAAGGTTTACATTGATAATCACCCCTTCACTTTTTCAATGTCATGTTTTCGCTCCAACCAATATAAGTTTTCCATTATAAATTTAAAAAAATAATAATACGAAGGAAGTGATAGCCGAGAGCCGTAGCAGGTATCTGTTCAATCAGAGATAAGCTACGAAGCGACTGGGCCATCTTTGTGACGGTTATCGATTGGATTGGCCAGCAAAAAAGACTGTTCTCTGCTGTAAAATCACTTCCCGGTGGTTCGGAACCCACCTAAAACTGTAGGTCCAACTCATCAATCATCATCTAATTCATTACCCACGCACAGGTCTCAGACCTATGTGAGCTTCATCCTCCGGAAAAAAAATTCATGAAATAAATAACATTTTAATATTATCGAATTCACTTTTTTCACTTCATGTTCACGTTTCAATGTCACGACCCAAGCATTATGCAATTTTTGAATCGACCAATAATTTCACCCAAGACACTTGCTTATCCCAATTTCGTATTGAAAATTCATGAGTATCTTCCCTTCCCCCTCCACACCTCTCGTCTCCTCACTCATCTTCGCTTTCTCCCCTATTATCGCCGTCTCCTGTCATCCCATGCTTGATTTACATTCATTTCCCCGTCACCTTATCAGCCGCAAGACAATTTATGCCTAGCAATCAAGAGTGCAGGAATTCTGAGAGCCTACAAACCCCTAACTGGTGAGGCCCCCTCCCCTCAACTGGTATCCCCCCACCCCTTTAATACATTCTCACCCCTTATGGGTCCAACTTCACTTTCTAGCCCATCTATCTACGCTTCTGTTATCACCAATAGCTTTCACACTCCCATCCGTATCCTCTTGAAAGCTCGCTCCACTCAGCGTTCAACTGTCAGCTATCTTGTACATAATTCAATATTTTTTTTCACTCTCTTGAGTTTTGTGATTCATGTTGTATATTGGGTGAGTGAGTCAAACGTGGGATGTAGTGTAACAGTTTGACTTGAGCCGAAATTTAAAAATCCATTTTTGTTCTATCTTGTTTTAATCATCACTATTTTAAAGTCCTAATCTTCTTTATACATTCTATCCACATATCATGAAATTACTAATGTCTGTATTATGATGTAATGTATTTCGTTTTCATTCCCGAATTCCTTGAAAATACAGTTCCTAACCGATGTCCAAGGCCCATATTAAGCACCTAACTTGAGGCTTGCTTAACTTTACTCTAGTGAGGTTTAAAAAGCATTCACCCCAAGAACATTTCAAGTTCTCAATCTTTTAAAGCTTTTAGTTTCAATATTATTTATTATTATAACAATAGTAGCATTGCTTGTAACTATGAATTGTTGGTAACTATAAATTGATATTCTGAACTTCAGTCTAGTAAATAAAGCAAGATATTCTCAGAACACTAAAACAAAGGAGCAGGCAAGGGGTTTGATATAATGAATAATAAGGCTTGACGTCTTCACAACCATATTTATTTCCACATTAGAATAAATGTGGTTGTGTTAACTTCAAGTCTTATTATTCATTATGGATACCTTCCACAATATCACCTTCACCACGACAAAGAGAGTTTGATATACCTCTTTCAATTTTTTCGCAAAATTATTTTTCAATATCATTCTGCCACATATTTGAAATTCACTGAAAGTGTATAAGTAGTTTGAATTAGTGAATGAAATAGTTTTAGCTACTAAAAAATTGCTATTTTCTCACTATTATTTCGTCCCTGATGCATAAATACACCAATCAGCTATTGAAAGATGCTACCTCCACTACGCTTATCACTGATACGCTGATGATACATCACTCATTTTCAGCAATTCCATTCTAGATCATTTAGAAATAAGTGCCCATATAGGTGTGCAGTCCATTGTCCAATTTTTAAATCAGTTGAAATTTACTATAAATAGTAAAAAATGCCAATACCTTCAATTCAAAAACAAACATAATTTAAATGAAGATAGGGCTATAAACGTGTTTGTAAACGATAATCAATTAGACCAGGAAGAAAAAATTGCATTTCTAGGAATTACGTTGGATAGACGATTGACCTGGACTCCATACATTGAGAAAATATGTAGTAAAATTTCATCTGGGGTATTTGTCCTACGACAGCTCGCTAGATTGAATGACAAAAAGTTACTTTTTACAGCTTACCATGGGCTCTTACTGTCACATATTAGGTATGCTATCTTAGTATGGGGTAATTTATCAAAACAAAATCTTGATAGGGTGTTTAAGATCCAAAAGAAAGCGGTTAGGTGTATAGAAAGAGTAAAAAGATTAGATTCATGTAGGCCGTTGTTCAAGAGACTTGGTCTCCTAACTGTACCCTGCTTATATGTGTATGAAGCTACTTTATATGTAAAAACGAATGATATTAACCAAAATCTTGATGTACATGATTATAATACAAGAAGCCGAGGAGATTATCACTTGGTGAGTCACAATAGTAGCTTATTCAAACAAAAACCTAGTTATATTGGTAGGAAATTCTACAACAAGCTACCGCAGTTTTTGAAGAGTCTTGAAAATATAGAAATATTTAAAAAACAATTGAAGAAATATTTAGTTGATAAAGCTTTTTATAGTGTACAAGAGTTCCTTTCACATCAAAATTAAGCCTCACCTCAACTAATTGAAGTAATCATGGTATCTAGTGTATAATATTGTTGATCTGACTTGTCTTATACTCCTTAACTGGAGTCTCCAAGACGTAATCTACAAAAAAAAAAACTTATAAAATGTTTTTCACTTTTGAATCTAGACAAATTCCCAACCATCAAACCGATTGTGCATTTTGTATACACTCAAGTACTAAGCTTATTTCAGTGAAGATTCCCCACATACCGCAAATCCATCACATATGTGTGTTTTCCACATGTCAAGTATGTTGGATTTTCGAAGTACAGTGGCTAAAAGTGGAGGTTAGCGAGCAACAGGTGAAACTTTCGCACTTGTGAAAGGGCCCCTGCTCCTCGGCACACAGCTAGTGTGACACGCCCCTTTTATTCTACACTGCACCGACTATGGAAACAATTTTTCTTCCCTCACATCGTCCCGAAAATTTCACGAATAAAGACACGGTTTTTGGAAGCTGTCAGCAGTGATTCATTTTCCTCCGCCAGTCCCTTTGCTTCTTTTAGGAGTTTATTAGTTGTGATAATCATTTAAAGAATTGTAGTGAAATTCATAAATGTATTCCGTATTTATTGATCAACCTTGAGGATTTCTTGAGTCAAGTGAGACTTTGAATGCATTCACTCGAAAAACTCCTAAAGTCTACGCTGAGTTGAGGAAGCCTCTAGGTAATTTCCTAAATATGACTCTTAAACCTAGTGTGGGATGCATTTACTTTAGAACCCTCTCAAAAGGTTTTTCAATTTTTCCTTGGAAGAGAGTCCCAAGGTGAGTTTATAGATAAGGGCTTGAATTAGTGTTTCTGATAGGTACATGTAAGGACCTTCCAATTTTTAATTTCTGTTCGATTTTGGAATTTTGAGATTAGACATTACTACCTGTTCCTAACCGCCATCATTGTAACTTCTTCTGGGACCTCCCTGGCTCCCTCCCTATAAATTAATATTAGGGCGAGCTTTGAGTTCGAGTTACCATTTATGTAAATTTTTTAGCGCTCTTTCAGTATTAATCTTATTATTTTAGTCTTATCATCTCTAAAAAAAATCCTTCTCTCTTGATTGCTAGTCATGAATTATTGTCTTATGTCTGATGAGGTGACGGGCAAATTGTTTGAAAAAAGGGATGATCAGAATTAACTTTTATAAAATATTAAATTTTTACAGTATTATTTGTATCTGCTAATGTTAGTATTATCAACTCTTTAAACCGGTTTTAGTGTTTCGTTTGATGAACTTTTATTTCAATATACTTCAAGTCAAGTGAAAATTTTTTTCGAGTGTGATTTTTCAGTGAATCTAAATTTTTTTATAAAACATTTTACGAATCTTGGATAATGTGTAGTCAAAATCGTAGAAGAAATCAGGGTTTGGCCTTAGTAAGCCTGTGCTTTGCACTCCATTGTAATATTTTGTCATTATGTATAAAAAAGAGTTTATTTCATTATAAACCAAACTCAAATGAATATTTGGATAAGCTATAAGAAAAATATTCTTATTGCTCAGGAGAAAATCAATATCAGTCTAAACCCAGAATTTGGTAGATTTTCATTAAGAAAGACAATTTAATTTATTCCACCCCAATAATTAAAATTGATAGAACTAATCTATGGTAAAGTCAATGTTGATAGCTGCATTAAGCCTGTAATCTTTGCATTACATTGAAATTTTGTCTTAACGAATAACTTAATAATAGGTTATTTCAATATAATCTAAATTTAAATGAATATTTAGATAACTCTATTTAAAAATATACTTGTTAAAAACAAGCTTGTTCCGTTTTTTGAGAACTAGAAAAATTGTGGGCTATAACATATTTCAGTTCAGCAGCATTGAGTAACCCATATCATTGTCAGCTGATCAAGATATAGATTCAAATCTGTGATATGTAAAAAACTTCATTTTTGTACTGAAAAATTTTGCAAATAGAGCTGAAATTTGGAAATGAAGGGTAGTTCTGAACAGAGTGACGTCATGACTTCTCTATTTTGCTTATTTGAGCGAATTATGCTACAACCTTTTTTTTATTAACCTTGCTTATTGTTCAGGAGAAAATCAGCCTAAACCCAGAATTTGATAGGTTTTCAATAAAAAAGTCAAAAACTTATTCCACCACAATTAAAATAAATAAAAGTAATCTATGATAATGGCTGCTTTAAGCCTGCTGCATCTTCACATTCCATTGTAATTTTGACTTAACGAAGGAATAAATAATAGGTTATTTCAATATGAACTAAATTTAAATGAATAATAAATAGTTCTATTTAAAAATGTAATTACTGTCCAGGAGGAAATCAATATCAGCCTAAACACCGAATTTGGTAGATTTTCAATAAAAAGCCAATTATTTAATTCATTCCACCCCAATTAAAATAAACAGAATTATCCTTTAGTAAAGTGATAGCCGAGCGCCGTAGTAGGTATCAATCAGAGATAAGCAACGAAACTCCTGGGTCATCATTGTAAGGGTGACCGATTAAATTTTTTTTTCTTTTTGAGTATGAAGCCCACATAGGTCTGAGACCTGTGCGTGGGTAATGTTGGATGATGATGATTGATGAGTTGGACCTACAGTTTTAGGTGGATTCCGAACCAGCAAAAAAGACTCTCTGCTGTAAAATCACTTCCCGGTAGTTCAGAACCCACCCAAAACTATTTTTTCATTCGAACACCATTGAACGTGTAATTTTTTAATTTTGCATACAGCTTTATAACAATTAAAACAATCTGAAAAAAATTAATCAAAATTTTCCGTCATTAAAAAACAGAATGACGGCTATTTAAAATCTTTGAACAGGATTAAATTAATAATGGCTAATGGTGTCAAAATTTGACTGGAATAACTTTTTTTACATATTTTTATTGCAAATCTAACAATACCTCATTTTTCAAGATTGGCCAACAATTAACAGAGATATTTTTTAGGGTGTTCGGTGGTTGGAAGCGGGTTGCAGTTTTACGAACAAACAAGGAATAACTTGCAAACAAAGAATAAAATGAAAGCTTATTTATCATAGATAATTACAAATAATAAATAACCATGAGAATAAAAGCCTTGCAATGACAGTTTTAATGGCTTCCAGCCACCGTACACCTTAAAAAGTAGCATATCTCTGTTAATTGTTGGCCAATCTTGAAAAATGAAGTATTGTTAGATTTGCAATACAAATATCTAAAAAAAGTTATTCCAGTCAAATTTTGATACCATCAGCCATTATTAATTTAATCATGTTCAAAGATTCAAAATGGCCGCCATTTTGTTTTTTAATGACGGAAAATGTTGATTAATTTTTTTTTAAATGTTTCAATTGTTATAAAGCTGTATGCAAAATTTTAAAATTAGACATTCAATGGTGTTCGAATAAAAAATAATGCGTGAAAAAACAAAATGGCGTCTGTGTGAGTAACTTTAGAAAATTTTTATCACGATATTGAGTGGTCTAGGAACACTGCCTAGAAGTATTGGTGGACAGTTCCGAAGCACTCTGTATATCCTATTCAATCTTAAGCTCGAAGGATTAGTTGGGAATTACTCCACGTACAAACAGCAGCAGACTCTCATCACAGGCGAATTCCTTTTCATCCTGCTTTGACTACCGAGCACTACTCATACTGCTATCACATTTCCAACCATCTCCAGCGTTTCTGTCCAAGATTGGTTGGTCTTCTGCAACTGTAGTGGCCCTGTGACACTGCGAAATACCAATAGACTTACCAAGGCTGACGCTAAGAGCAGAGAGACTCGCTTCTGCAACCTGCCATACATGAACCTTTTGTCAAGCGTCTGTCCTGACATTTCCACAGCGAGCTCCTTTGGTTTTTGGAGGCTTGTGGGCATGATGTTCACATCCCCGATGGGCAGACAAAGTCTGATAGACCCTTTGTACTTTGATAGGCGGTTGCCTCACCTTTCCAGAAGGTTTACCCCCCTCCACACCGCCACCATCAGCACAGAAACCCTTAACACAAATTCCAGTTTCTGTTGAAAGTGGCAAGGGGTAGAAAACACCCCCCTACCACTCACTCCATATCCTACAACTGTTGTTGCCATTGCTTCTTACCCGCTTCTTGAAATTGTGTGTCGGTGTTTGCGAGTGCTTGCGCGTGGCATGCTTTGACCTTTTCCATCAATGTCAAATAATCCATCAAAAGGCCGGTGCCTGTCTAGCCAATCCCCTCCCTTTGCCACCCCGCCACCCGTTATCTGGCCGCCCAACCCTTCATTTGACTTGATTGATGAATATTGATCTGTTGGCCATGATGATGAAGCTTAAACTTTGAATCTTCTCGTTTCCTGTCAATCCTATTCCCAATTTCTCTTCTCATTCTTCTCTCTCGCTCCCACTCGCTCTCAATCACTTTTTCACTCTCATTCTCTCTTGATATCACACTCTCTCATTCTCCTTTCCTTTAAATATCTCCTTCTCTACCCCCTCTCATACTCTCGTACCTTTCCTTTTTCTCTTCCTTACTCTCTTCCTTTTAATAATCCTTTTCTACCATCTCTCTCTTACACTTTCTTTCTCACTAACACTCTCTTTCTCACTGTTTTTCTCACACACACTCTTTTTCACTCTCGCACTCTCTTTCCCACTCTCACTCACCCCTTCTCTCTTTCACACACTCTCTTTCTCCCCCCCTCTCTCTCTCACTCTCTCTCTCTGTTCCATCTTCTCTCCACCCGTTTGTGAACTTTGTGTCATCAGAGAAAATCTGACGTCTCTTAGTTCATCTTTTTGACACTCTTCTTTTGGAAGAGGCAACGTTTTAAATGAGCCTGATCAATCATTGGAAAAATCTGGTCATGGTAGTTATGTATTGCATTGTGAAGTGTATTGTGGAGGGATGATGGAAAAGAAGGAAAAGAAAAAGAAGAAGGAGTGAAAGAGGAAGAGGTAGAAAAGAGGAAGAAAAAGTGGAAGAGGAAAAGTTAGAAAATGAGGAATAGGTTGGTGAAGAGGTACAGGAAGAGGAAGAAGAAGGAGGAGAAGGAGAAGATGATGATGATGATGATGATGATGATGATAAAGAAGAAGAAGAAGAGGAAGAAAAAGATAATGAAATAGAATTATTGTATCCTTTTTGATCATTTCATTTTTACTATTTTCTATGCACACTGAATCTATGTTTCGTGGTCACATATTGGGAAAAATACTGCATTATAATTCAATTCAAGAATAAAATACTTATATAGAGAGGGATACTGAAGAGAGTGAGAAGAATAAAAATTAGAAGAAGAAGAAGAAGAAGAAGAAGAAGAAGAAGAAGAAGAAGAAGAAGAAGAAGAAGAAGAAGAAGAAGAAGAAGAAGAAGTAGAGGAAGAAGAAGAAGAAGAAGAAGAAGAAGAAGAAGGAGAAGAAGAAGAAGAAGAAGAAGAAGAAGAAGAAGAAGAAGAAGAAGAAGAAGTAGAGGAAGAAGAAGAAGAAGAAGAAGAAGAAGGTGAAGAAGAAGAAGGAGGAGAAGAAGGAGAAAAAGAAGAAGAAGAAAAAAAGAAGGTGGATGAAGAAGAAGGAAAAAAGAAAGAAGAAGAGAAAAAAGAGGAAGAAGAAGAAGAAGAAGAAGATGAAGAAGAAAAAGAAGAAGAATAAGGAGAAGAAAAAGAAGAAGAAGAAGAAGAAAAAGAAGGAGAATAAGAACGAGAGAAGAGGAAAAAATGAAGACTAAGAAGGAGAAGAAGAAAAAGAGGAAAAAGAAGAAGAAGGAGAAGGAGAACAAAAGGGGGAAGAAGAAGAAGGAGAAGAAGGAGAAGAAGAAGAAGAAGAAGAAGAAGAAGAAGAAGAAGAAGAAGAAGAAGAAGAAGAAGAAGAAGAAGAAGAAGAAGAAGAAGAAGAAGAGAAGAGGAAAAAAGAAGGAGAAGAAGAAAAAGAAGAAAAAGAGGAAGAAGAAGAAGATAAAAAGAGGAAGAAGAAGGAGAAGAAACAGAAGAAGAAGAAGAAGAAGAAGAAGAATAAGAACGAGAGAAGAGGAAAAAATGAAGACTAAGAAGGAGAAGAAGAAAAAGAGGAAAAAGAAGAAGAAGGAGAAGGAGAACAAAAGGGGGAAGAAGAAGAAGGAGGAGAAGAAGGATAAAAAGAAGAAGAAGAAAAAAAGAAGGTGGATGAAGAAGAAGGAAAAAAGAAAGAAGAAGAGAAAAAAGAGGAAGAAGAAGAAGAAGAAGATGAAGAAGAAGTGAGAAGAAGAAGAAGAAGAAGAAGAAGAAGAAGAAGAAGAAGAAGAAGAAGAAGAAGAAGAATATGGAAGAAGTTTTTTGTGTGCAGTATTTACTAATCATTTTATTTCATTATTTTATTTTCCCCATTTTCTATGTACACTGAACTGATGTATATTGGAAACAAATTCAATTCAAGAATAAAATGCTCGTATTGTACAAGTCCAGTTGCACGTTTACTTTTGAAAATTTATATTCAAGTTCTGTTTAAATTATGCGAACAGTGCAATATGTTAAAAGTTACACTATGGTCTCCACTTGACCAAATATAGCCTACATGTTGTTAAACACTAGTAGTTCTGTGAAAAGTATATAGACCTCACGCCCAAGAATTAGGGTGCTTGCACAGAGGAACATACTCAATGTACTTGAAGATAAATGAAAACGGTCATCAGACCTAACCCTTGATTCAATTCGCGTAGTCTATTTCATGTCTGTTTTTCACAAACGGTCACTCTGTATCACATCAACAAGGCGGTTTTTTCAATTTGCGAGACAGCTGATTGCTCAAATTAGATTTCAGATGCCTAATGGATTAGTTTCTAAAACAATAGTAATTACATTTGTATATCACTTACTTAGTAATCACTTGTTATTATACTTAATTGAAATATTATAAAACTAGCTGGCCCGACGCGCGTTGCTGCGTTCTCATAAAAATTCTCCTTGATTTTATTATTCGCCACCTCCCGCTGAGGTTACATTTCAAATTAGGAGAGAAGTTAGTCCTAGGGCTCTTCCAGCTGATCATAGAGGCTTCCTTGTTTTCTTAATCACCACCTCTGAATGAGGACGTTATTATAATGAGGACGTAAGAGGTATTGCCAGTACTCAATAATTTTTATTAAACTGGAATAATTCGGGAAGACGTTGCAATTTTTAAACTGTCTAAAGTTGATAAACAAATTGAATATTCAAATTTCCTTAATTCGAATATTCCATTTTTATTTGATCACAAAAAAATATGTGTTAAACATTTGTTATTGGTTAAAGTCAGTATAATCCCGTATGCCCAAAAAATTACCTGAGCACTGAAAAAGCATGACCATTACAGATGATTGGCAATATGGCAAACATACGTTTACCGGTTTGATAGACAGACGTTGTTTTTAGAATGATGATTTGCAAAACACACAAACAGCTTGTCCATTGGAACAGCGTGTACAGCAGATCGAACAATTTCAAATTATTTTCCATATGATTAAAAGATCCCAGTAAGCTAGCTAGTCATGTACCCGTGCTTTGCATAGGCAAAACTTTAACCCCCTTAAAACACCCCTAAAATTGCGAATTTTGAAAAATCCTTTCTTATTGCACGGTGAAATCCTATAAGGATTGTTCATACGAAATTTCAAGTTCATAGGCCTAGTAGTTTTGGCTCGGCGTTGATGAGTGAGTCAGGGTATCATCCTTTTATAGATAGAGATTGATTTGTTCCTCTCAAACAAATTTGTTATTCTTATTCATATGAGTAAGGCTCAAACAGATGTTACGGCCCGGGGGCTGTCTATGAATCTGATTCCAATCGCATGTATGATGGAAAAGCTCATTTTTAAAACCATATTTTCCTATAGAAGTAAGCCTAATAGCCTTACTTTTTCCTTTAAATATCCTTTGAATTTAATTAAATATTCATTAATTTCGAAAGTCCTTACACATGCATCGCTGGGCATTCCCTAAAGGAAGATACATGCAAAGTTTAATTGAATTTGGTCCACGCGTTCAGCCGTAGGCCTAAATGCGTTACAAACAGACAAATGCAAAACAGTTGACTTGAAGCAGAGACCTTTCGGTCAATGAATAAAGTTTATTTAATAAAACTCAACCCAACTAATAACTATCTTCACAATGATAAAAATCTGCTGTTAATTGTCTATCTGTTCCCAATGCTCCCCCACTACGTGATTTTTGACGAACGTATGAACAAGTAACAAACGCGTACAAGCACAAATGTTAACAATTCACTTTTCCCTTCTATCATCTCTTCCACTTACACCTTCCCCACACCCCCCTGACACCCTCTCAAACCTCCTCACACCCCCCTGACACCCTCTCAAACCTCCTCACACCCCCCTGACACCCTCTCAAACCTCCTACAACCCCCTAAAATCTTTCCTTCCCCCCACCGCAAGAATACGTGAGCTGTTTGCAATGGAATGGAAGAAGCGGGTACATTATCATGATTGGTGATTGATTGATTGATTGGCATAAGCCTTCTTCCTAAGCTGGGAAAACCGTCAATATGACGTCCATGTGCGTGCGTGCGCTGTTGATGGAATTGTGACGTTGATGGGTGATGGAAGGAGGCCCACATATATAGAATGTGTAGGTGCCTATATAGATATACTATACATTATGCAGGCTACATGTTTGCATGAGTGAATCTGGGCTCGTGTAAAAATGAGATATTACGGCTGTGAGTGATTTGGAGCACTCTATCGTTGCTGATTGGTTGTAGAAGGGAGAAGATAGAGAGAGGGCGTGGGAGAGAGAGTGAAAGAGAAAGGGCGAGAGAGTGAAAGAGAGTTAGTATGTGTGGGAGAGAGTGAGTAAAAACAAAGAGCGATAAAAGAAGAGAATGAAAGAGGAAGTTATATTACATTATCTTTCTTTATGCGTGTGAATTTTGCATATAAGTAGTTATAAAACAAAATTATCAACATCACATAGAATGATAGGAAATTCAGATAATGCTATTTTTATAGTGCAAAGAATTATGTACAATGATGTCATTTGTATAACCACAGTAATGACAATCTAAGTGACGCAATTACATGAAATGGTGAAGTTTGGACAATGATTCGTCTACTCTTGACATTTTAGTCAGAGAGTATGAGAAAGTCAGTGAACGAGAGAAAAGGTGTGTGGGAAGAAGTGAGTAAATAAAGAAGAAGAAGAAGAAGAAGAAGAAGAAGAAGAAGCAGGAAGAAGAGAAAGAAGACGAAGAATAAGAAGAAGGAGGAGGAGGATGAGGAGGAGGAGGAGGAGGAGGAGTTGGAAGAAGAAGAAGAAGAAGAAGAAGAAGAAGATAAAGAGGAAGAAGGAGAAGAAGTAGATGAAGAAAAGGAAAAAGGAAGAAGAAGGAGAGAAGAGGAAAAAAAGAATAATAAGAAGGAGAAGAAGAAAAAGAGGAGGAAGAGGAAAAAGGAAGAAGAAGAAGAAGAAAGAGAAGAAGGAGAAAAAGAAGAAGAAGAAGAAGAAGAAGAAGAATAAGAAGAAAAAAAAGAAGGTGGATGAAGAAGAAGGAAAAGAAGGAGAAGAAGAAGAAGAAGAATAAAGAAGAAGAAGAAGAACGAGAGAAAGGGTGTGTGGGAGAAAGTGAGTAAACAAAGAAGAAGAATAAGATGAAGAAGAGGAAGAAGAAGAGGAGAAAGAGGAAGAAGAAGAGGAGAAAGAGGAAGAAGGAGAAGAAGTAGATGAAATAGAGGAAAAAGGAAGAAGAAGAAGAAGAAGAATAAAGAAGAAGAAGAAGAAGAAGGAGAAGAAGAAGAAGGAGAAGAAGGAGAAGAAGAAGGACTAGGAGAAGAAGAAGGAGGAGGAGGAGAAGAAGAAGAAGAAGAAGAAGGGGAAGAAGAAGGAGAAGGAGAAAAAAGAAGGAGAAGAAGAAGAAGAATAAAGAAGAAGAAGAAGAACGAGAGAAAGGGTGTGTGGGAGGAAGTGAGTAAACAAAGAAGAAGAAGAAGATGAAGAAGAGGAAGAAGAGGAGAAAGAGGAAGAAGGAGAAGAAGTAGATAAAGAAGAGGAAAAAGGAAGAATAAGAAGGAGAGAAGAGGAAAAATGAAGAATAAGAAGGAGAAGAAGAAGAAGAAGGAGAAGAAGAAGAAGAAAAAGAAAAAGAAGAAGGAGAAGAAGAAGAAAAAGAAGAAGAAGAATAAAGAAGAAGAAGAAAAAGAAGAAGGAGAAGGAGAAAAAAAGAAGGAGAAGAAGAAGAAGAAGAAGATGAAGAAGAAAAAGGAGAAGAAGAAGTATAAAGAAGAAGAAGAAGAAGAACGAGAGAAAGGGTGTGTGGGAGGAAGTGAGTAAACAAAGAGCGGTAAAAGAAGATAGTGGAAGAATGGAAAAGAAGATTATTGAGGATTGTAGAGATAACAATTAATCAAAAAATCGATTTTCTACTGAATTGATTTGAATGTTTTTTTTTTCAAATTGATTTTAGTGGGTTGCGATAAATCAAACATCGATTAATTATTTTATTATAATTTGTGAAATTATTTCGATTTGGAATAATTATTCCGAACTTTGCAATATAGTACAGTACCATAAATATGTAGATTATGTAAAGATTTATGGATTTCATTAATTATTCTGAGGTTTTCTCAAAAACATTTTCACAACATTAACTATCAGTCCTGACTTAAGAGCAAGTACATATTGAGTCATGACAACCTACTGCTGAAAACCTATAAATGTTCGTTCTTCATCTTATTCCAGTCTAATAGGCTCTAATGTAATAAGACTAACGGTAGTTAGTTTGTCATTTAATGGTATTTATCGCTGCATTTCTGCTACCGAAGTTCCAGCAAATACCAATTCAATTTGGTAGGTCCTGTTTGTAACGGTGACCGATTAGATCGGCCAGCAAAAAAGACACTGTTCTCTGCTGTGTGAAATCCCTTCCCGGTGGTTCGGAACCCACCTAAAACTGTAGGTCCAACTCATCAATCACCATCATCCAACTCATTACCCACGCACAGGTCTCAGACCTATGTGGGCTTCATCCTAAAAAAAAAATAAAAAAAAAATAAAAAAAATTTATTTATTTTTCTCACCAAAGTCATTACAACTGACAATATACATTTAAGAAAATACAATAAAATATAAAAATTCTAACACATTAACCAAATAACAGTAACATATGGAGTGAGAAATGACCTAACCAACTATGGTTACATGTACTAGGATAGGTCAAGTTAGGGAATTGGTAAGGATAAGGATGGGATCAAAAAGGTTGGATTGTATGGGGAAAACTATTCATCTTGGAAGAAAGCTCACAATCTGAAAAGTATCTATGTCTAATCCAATTTTCAAATATCATTTTAGTAACTTTTGACTTACATCTACTATGATGCAAGAAATCTTCTGGAACTTCATTGATGATTTTTGTGCTTACATAAATTAATTGTCTCCTAATTGATTCTATGTTCGTATTGTAAACTATGTACTGATTTGTTGAAGGCCTCAAACTGTAATGTCCTACCATGTTATTGTTTGTGAGTGGAAAACTTATTTTATATTTAACTATGTACTAGATAACATTTTTAACGTATAGCTGCATTTAATTAATAGATGACTTCAACAAAATTAATCGATATATCTATTTTGGGTGAAAGTAACTTACTACTGTATCTGTAACTAACTAAGCTAGGTTTGATTGTTAATTAAAGTAGGAATAGCCCCATTCCACCTATGTAAACCTGAAAGTATAGGAAAATTAACTTAACATAAGCTTTTCTTGGTGTAAGTAATTTACTGTATATCAGTAATCGATGTTTTGTAGATCGCTACCCATCCCTTATAGAAATTTAAAAAAAATAAAATACAGGTGTATGTCATTTAATGGAAAATTGTACCTAATCATTTGTGACTTTTCATAATAAATTGGGGCAATATCACTTGATGTTACAATCATTAATAGCACTTAATGATTGGTGGTTTGGAGCCTACCTAAAACTATTGTAAGTCCAATATTCTCCATAAAATGTCTCTAACGGCGAGGTGGTACTACCTGAAATGGTCTCCCCACCAATAAAAGCCAAAAGCTTTTTATCATTATTTGGTGTGACATACCTCAGTTTATATTATCATCAATCTCATCAACTTTGATTTGAAGCATTGTTTCCATCACAGTATGACTCAACAGTGACCTAAAATCAATAAAATAAAACTCGCAAGAGTAGCTTATTTTTAAACAGCTTCTACTATTTCTTGAACGGTGAACAACAACTTGACATAATACTTCTTGTACAGCCCTCGTATTTCGCATCATCCAATTTACCCGATCGGCAACGTTAACATGCCACAGAATGTTTATGCACCAAAGGAAGCGGTCTTCTTGTCTTATATGGCGGCCATTTTGAATTAAAAACAGGGGAAGACCGAGAGGTGCTTTATGGACTTGCTAAGCGCTTTGTCTAAGCGGTAAGCTGACGATATAGGATACCTCTATATACAGGTATACACTGAATAGGATACTTACTATTCATGCATTACTCAAAAACATCATCCTCAACTAGCGGATGCCTGTAATGTTTTCTGCTAAGGCATCAGCATAATTTTCAAATATTATAAATTCAGAATTGCGTGATTGCTTCTGATTTGTGATGATAGCCGAGAGGGCTCTCATCTAGCCCCCCCCCCCACAATTGACCCCCCTTGTCTTAATTCTTTCCCCTCCCGGTACAGTATTACCTTGCCAACCGTAATTCACTCCTCGCTTAGTTACTGTAGAACATTTCATTCACCCCAGCGTCGAAATTGTGCTGAAAATTTGCTAATTCAATTTTTAGGTCAAGAAAACACAGACAGCATGATAGGAAGCTTTAATTTTGTTGGATTATTCATTAGAAAAATGATAAAGTACTATTTAATGGTGAGAATACTCGATCTCCATGGTTTATTGAAGAGGAATGTTCAGTAGTTGATGAGGAATTCAAATTTTTGTTTGTGTAGCTACATAAATTAATATTTAATATTTTATGTTATTTTTATCTTTATTATTATGTAATATCTTATGATTAATTTTTTCTTCATTCCAAATGAAATATTTCATAAAATTATAAATACACTCACAAGTTGAAACGTTTGTAAAATTCAGTCAATCACAAATACTAATAAAATTATTTTATAAATTGTTGAGCAATGAGCCACATGTGTCAAGCGTTTTAATACAGGTCATGATTTATTTTCTATGCATAGGCGTACGTAGTAATGATGTGATCTACTCTCAAACCTATCTATTGTTGTGTTACCTATTACTTTATATTCATATTTCTAAAATATCCATTATAGGACTGGATGTAGTCACATCAAATGCATTGTAGAAAACAAGAAAGGATAGTCCTACTTGTTTCAACATTTAAAGCAGGAAAAATAAAATTGAACTAAACATTCTAAGCTATCTATGCTCTAAAAAGAGTAATTCAGTACTATTGGCCTATGAAATGGATAAATGTCTCTGATAGGCTCATTAAGATACACTGCGATTGGCTGTCTGCTGAGACCAGTCACACCCACTTGTAACAATGGGAGGAGCTAACCAATGAAAGCCAAACGCGAATAAAAATTGGGAACAGTTCGTAACAGATTGACTGATAAAACTTTACTCAATTTTATCGAATTTTTGTTGTATTTATTTCCTTCTCCTTTTAAAATTTGTTGATTTATCAACTCCTATTATTTTATTGTTTGACTTATAATTTGTTGAAATGAACTTTCCTCGTCCATTTTTCCATCTATTTTTTTTTAAAAACTACCATCATGTATGCTTTGAAAGTGGACTCAAGGATAAATTTCATGTGTGCTTCATCCTCCAAAAAAATAAGCTTTATAAGGTATGGTAATTATTTATCAATCATACCAACCCTTTACAAGACACGGATTTTCTTTTGATGTTATTTATTTATTTTTCTATCAATTGAGACAAAATTAATGAAAATTACATTGAATGCATCTTCGCATTAAATCTAGATATCTACTGCTCAAATCAGTGGCGTAGCCAGGATTCAACTTCACGGGGGTGTACCAAAATCTCCAGTTGATAGGGGGGTCCGTAAATCTTTTCCATATTTATAGTTTTTATAATGATTTTTTGAGCATTTTAAAGTAATTTTTACTTGGATATTTCAATTAAAGCAATTGTTAATTTAAAGGAAATATATATCTCCGATCCGGAAGTCAGTGACAGACACTACTCGAAAACACTGCATTGCCACATTGCTCACTAAAGTATACATGCCGCGGCAGGGTAAGAGTACCATAATAAATAACATTGTATACTTTTTGTTATTCCCGTGACAAACTCTTGTCTAAATTGAACTAAGTTTTATTTTTCTATTGCCTTTTTGATTTGATATGTGAGTTATTATTTTGGTCAAAGAACACTATAACATTTCTGGGGGGGGGGGGATGTATCTCAATTTCCCCCCTGGCTACGCCCCTTGCTCAAATCCACATCTTATTTGTTCATCTTCCTTATCATCCATTCAACTTCAAATATCTGCTCCCCAATATAATTTCTTCTAAAAATTGTTCAACATCTATCATCTGTACTGCCCAAATTCACATCCACGTCAAGGAATCTAATGAAAAAGTGTGTTTATTTCCCACCTACCTGTTCTGCCCTTTGCGTCAGTTGTATATTAACTCGACTATGAGATATTACAATGATAATAATGTTATTTTATTCAGCTATCTGCGTGTCTGAACTCATATACGTCTGGAATATGTGTATTTTATTACACGTTGAGCCGCACCAGCCAGAAAAGATGGGCTCAAATCTCATGTCATGTAACTCATGCCTGGAGCCGGTAGTCCTTATAAGAGTGCCGTATTTCTTAGTTGTCACTCGCGAAGCCTC
The DNA here is from genome assembly GCA_948455865.1 of Conomelus anceps. NCBI lineage: Eukaryota > Metazoa > Arthropoda > Insecta > Hemiptera > Delphacidae > Conomelus > Conomelus anceps. The sequence continues at coordinate 48,337,346 of OX418221.1, forward strand.
CAGCTTATAATATAGAGCCGGCAGACGCACTGTATGAGAGATTATAGATGAATAAATCTTTGAAAACAAAAAACAGGAAGGTTATAAAGATGTTCAGAGAATCTGCTGGAGACGAAGTGTTTCGGATAAATGAGAGTTGGAGGGAGAGAGACGTAGGTGGCGAGGGAGAGAGTGAATGTGGAAGAGTTGGAGAAGAAAGAGAAGTAAAAAAGGAGAAGAGGTGGTTGAGAGAGAAGATTTTCGGGTAAATGAGAGTGAGACAGGATGAATGTAAGAGAAACTGTAGAAGGAAAGGAGATGGATGAGAGAGAAGATTTCCGGATAAAAGAGTATGGTTGGAATGGAAGTAAGAGAAAGATTAGAAGAAAACGAGAGATAGAAGGTAAAAAAGAGAAAAGGGTGAATGAGAGAGGAGCTATATCACGTAGTTATAACAAGTAGAAAAGAGTTGAAGTAACTTTTGAAGTAGACATTTTTTGGAAGCGGAATCATGGCTTAGGTTTAAGATTTTGAAAGTATAACCATTAATACTTGCATGATGTTCAACAATATTATTTTATACTCATTATTTCTTCAAAACATCAAATACTGTAGATTGACGTTACTCATTTGAGAATTTCATCTTTTTCCTAGTATTATTATTGTTATTATTTTTTTTCGAATCACCCACTTTGGGGTACATTGAATCAATTACTTTTTCATGGATGCTTCTTTACGCTTTTTCCAGTATTATAATTATTATTGTTATTATTATTATTGTATCATTATTATCGTTCAAGTGGTCGTGGGTTCGAATCCCGCTCCACCGTCAGGCATTTATGTGTAATCATTCACCTCATTACCCACACACAAGTCTCGGATTCATGTGGGCTTCATCAGCAATAAAAAAAATTTATTATTATTATTATTATTTTAATTTTTATTATAATTATTATTGTTGTTATTATTATTATTATTATCATAATTCTATGGCAGGCAGTGGTAGTTGACTGGGTCACTCCACAAAGTTTTAAAGAAGATAGATTTTTCTATTTTGTTGCTTATGCCTATATAACTCTTTCAATCTTGTCCATGGGTAACAAGGTAAATTATTAAACTGCAAAGAATATTATGCAATATATTCCTACTGAAATATTGTACCTATATACTGTACAATATTGTACCTACTGAAATCATAATTGTCATCAATTTGAGCACTTTTCTCTAATCTTCATTGTGATATTTATCATTCATGATTTTATATGTTATTAATAATTTGTATTTAAGTACATTCTTGAAAAATATTGGGATAGCAATAGGATCTGTAAGATGAGCAAATTCACAGGCTTCTCGCAATTGAAATTATTTACTTATTAGTGGAATAATCAAGACTGAAGACCTTAAAAAAGTCTAAAAAAGACATGATATAGACAGGTGAATTTATTTGATGTGATATGAGTAAGAATCAAACAAATTTCTATTCCACACAATAGTTAAATCATACTTTCATAATTCATAATTGTAACTGAATAACCTAAACAAAAACTAGTTCCAATATTTCACAAATACTGCAACGGTTACTGATTCTGTCAAAACTGGTAAATTACCGGTCGAATCATATCTTGCAAAGAACATTAATTATTATTAGTTTCCACAACAATAACAGTAATTATTATTGTAGCTTATGCTCTGTATGGATGGAGAAAATAACATTTTATAACATTACAAGCTTATGAGCCAAAACAATAACTTACAAGTCCATATATGTGGAATGAAAATGAATTGTACGACTTGTGAATGTGTTATACGTTGGAATAAATTTCAACGACTGTTGTAGCAGAAAACAAATCGATCGACTTCGTTTCGCTCAGTTCAGTACCGTTTTTCAATTTACAATAATTTCTTAGCTCGAGCGCAACAAGCATCGCTCGGGCGCAACAAGCATCACCTTACAACACTATTGATATTTCTTTAAGATTTATGGGCTCCCTGCTCTGTAAATTAAAAGACCTATTCCCTATAGGTATTTTAATTTACAGAACTATTCACAAAACTATTTAGTAACTTTCACTTTCATGTATCATCAATAAGAGGTTTCGTCAAACTTCAACAAATAAGACTCAAATATTTAATTGATGAATTTTGAATAATATTTCAAGATAGTTTATGGGAAATAAAGTTTTTTTCTAATAAATCAATAATTTGCTAAGTGTTAATAATTGAAATAAAAAAATCAAGAAGTAAGATAAATGTAAGACTTGAAGCTCACAGAACCTCTTTTCATGAAGCAAGTCCTCAGTATACGGCTAAGAAGATCCATAATGCCCTTCCTGCAGAGATTAGACAAATGGAAACTGACTCGATGTTTAGGATAAGTTTGAAGTCCTGGCTACATACAAAGTGCTTCTACAGCATGGAAGAATTTTTCAACTTTAAATAAATTTGAAAGTTGTGATATTTATTCTATAATAGCTCATATTAACACTGTGTTATGTTGTATATATTATGTATTTTAATGGAGATGATTGTTTATATTTAAAGAATATTGTATGACTCATGTTTATATTGTACAAGATACAATGCTCAACATAAGATTAATAAAATGAAATGAAAATATTATGTCAATATATTGTTATTGAGCTTTCTCAAGTTCATTTATTTCTCTATGGTGTTTCTCAGATTCCCTAGTAGCACAAATACAACTTGAATATATATTAAATATAATATCAAAGATATATAAAATATTTATTAAATATATTTACAGTAGACAGATTCCCGCAAATCTTCAATGCGTGATTCTTGTATTATCATTCTCCTCCATGTAAATTGTACAAATATATTGAATTATTGAATAAAAACATTAAATTAGCTAAAAAACTTCAAATATTAACTATGAAACTATTGGGATAAATAGTAACAGCTGTTCTCAATGGTTCAAATGATTGATATCTTTGTTGTGATTAATGTTTTAATCAAACTTTAAACAATTGTTTTGTTACAGATGGAATTCGAGAATTGGGAGCCTGATTAAAAATTCGTGTTTCAATTTCTCCATTGGAATTGTGATTGGATTGTCTTGAAGTCAGCATGAAAAGTATTATATTGCCCAAGACCTAGCCTTACTCTAAAATCATAATAGAGGATGAAAGATGTTTTTGTCAAACATGAGATGACTCATTATCTTTTTTTTACTTATTATAAGTTGAGTGACATCGTCCTCTACTATGCATAGTATTGAGTGGGCACAATGTTCAAATTCAAATATTTCCAAATACGGTTCCTCATAATACATAATAATTATGTTCAATTTATGAACTAATTTCATAACTTCTATAAAGGTTAGGTGGCTAATAAGATGTTGATGGTAAGATTTATTAGAGATATGATAAATTAATCTCTTCTTTATGCATTTGGAGAGAACTCGTGCACTGTGGACTGTGATACCAAAGAATCAACAGAATGATTCTTAGTGTTTTTCCAGTAATAATATTATATTTTTAATCTTGAAGAATTTATCTTTTCAACCTTTATCTACATAATCTTCAGAAGAAACAACAACATTTTAATCTATTTCAAACTCAGTTTTCCATCATAATCATCGACGTAGTTATCTGTGATATTTTAGATAGGTAATTTGTATATAAAAAATTCAACTATTGTTCTCTGTGCAATTGATTTTGTAAAAAAACAAAAAATTCATTTTTCCTCTTGTGTGTTAATTTCATTTCTCAATATTTTAATTCTTCATTTTCAGTTTTGAAGTAACATGTAATCTTTATTAGGTATTGGTATTTGGTTGAATCAACATTGTCGAGATAACATTGTAACATAGTAATAATATTTAACAGACTTATCAATCTTTTTATCTTGAAAAATTTATTTTTTTAAAACTTTGTTTTATAATGAATAATAAGACGAAATTGTCACAAACACATTTATTAATAGTAGTTTATGCAACGATTTTATTTTGACCCTTATTAAGGCACGAGTTAGATGTAAGTTATAACACGAGCGAATGCGAGTGTTATAAATATCTCACGAGTGCCTTAATGGCCAAATAAAATCGTTGCATACACTATTTTATCTACGACCACTAGTATGCATTTAATTAAAACAATTTCATTTTACCTGTGACGGTCAGAGATACCTAACCTCTCATCTCAAATACGAGAAATTATAGTAGATTGTTAGGTTAAAGTAGCTAGTGTAGCAGTTTGATGAAATCAGCTGATAGTTTCACAATATTGAATTACGATATTGATTCCATCAAAAATGCTTCTGATTGGTCCAGAAACCGTGTTATAATGTAGAACCTTTACTATAATGAGCTCTTTATGCAACGAGTCTCAAAAAGCATTTCGAAAAGACAGCTGTTTTGGCATCAATTGTGAAACTGTAATGTATACATTATGACATGGTCGTAGATAAAAAATATTGAGAAACTAGTTTCGGTTGTTATACCATTATCAATCTCAAACGAACTGAGATTGACGGACTGTTTGTTTGAGATTAATAATGGTATAACAACCAATACCGTTTATCAATCTCAATCAAACTAGAACTAAAGTACAGAGGAGCTTAATATATACTGAACATGGAATGATACTGTTGGCTAAGCGAGAAAAGGCTGACCTTCATCGAAGGTTGAGATTGGCTGACAAGTCGCGCCCCCTGGTGGGAGGAGTAGGCTAACAAGCGAAAATACGAGTCAAATCAATAACTAAAAACTGTGAACATCTAGAAAGCAACAAAGAAGAAAAATACGTGATAAGGCTGGAATTGAATCAAATTAAAACTAAAAAATTAGAAGCTCACTGAAATGCAGTCAAGGTCAACCGAAAAATACACGAAAGAACTATTTTTTTAACTTTTCATGTGAAATTTAACGACTTGCAGTCATTTGACTGCAAGTCGTTAAATTTCACATGAAAAGTTAATATTAACAACGCAGTTCGTCATGGATCAAGAAATCCAGGAACTATTTTTTTAATGTAGGCTGGAATTATGATGAAACCAAGTTAGTAGTATTGAATTGGTTAAAATATATTTCGCCATTCAAACTGGTATTGGAATCGTTTTTTACCAACCTAGTTATTACCAAAGCTTCTAAAATGTTCAATTTTCTGCCTTTGCCAGTGAAATGCAGAAACTTAACATTTTCTTCAGCCTTGAACTTGTGCCCATTATTAATGAGATGCCCTGCAAAATTTGCAGCAAAAAAAATGCAACCGAAACTAGTTTCTCAACATTTTTTAATAAATGTCATTCCATGTTCAGTATTATATTAAGCTTCTCTGTACTTTAGTTTTAGTTTGATTGAGATTGATAATGGTGCAACAACCGAAACTAGTTTCTCAAAGTTTTAATAAATGTTTTTGTGACAATTTCATCTTATTATTCATTATGGATACATTCCACAATATCACCTTCGCCACTACAAGAAAGTTTATCTTCATAATTTTTTCTAAAAGAACAACAGCAATTCAAACAAATGTGAGGCTTTTTAGCACTATGATAAGGTTGTAGTTGATTCGTTCAAAGATTAGTATTTAAAATTTCTAGCTTTTTAGGGGCCAAAATTGTATCATCAAGTTAATGATAATATTGATAAAAATCAATAGGTCTTCTCAACCTAATAACTCAATTTCCATAATGAACGCCATATACGGAACTAATCAATATTGATCACTTGCTCCTCCCAGTTTCAAGGAAGAAATCGCTCAATATCACTAAACTGAGTCAAGCCTTAGTGTTAATATGACAGGTAATAAATTCAAAGTGCAATATACATAATTGCCATAAGTCGCGTGCTTTCCTACATTATATTCTACCTTCTGTCAGCCATGTTATATAAGTTACACATACAGCAACAGGCCACAGTTAATGATGCCTTATTCCAGCACCTAGCTGTTGTAAAACTTCAACTTTATAATATTATTAACGATTTTACTTATTAGCCGCGACCCCATAGCCTTCATCTATACCTATATACTCTATCTATACCTATATATACATCTATATACCTCATATAAACTTTTACCTCGTATACGAGTCTTGGGAATTAATATGAAATAATCTCTGCCTTCACAAAATAACACTCCCTTACAATCTTTTATGATAAACGTAGTTTATTATCAATTTTCATGTTGATAGTAAGCATCTAATAGTGAAGGAAAGACTTTTACTAACAATTTACTGTTTTATGCTGTAGAAAGTATTCATTTTGTCACGATTCACTGTAGATGTTGTGTATATTTATTTATGATTGAGTTTATTATCTTGAAGTTTTCATCTATCTATCGTTGTATGGCTGTTTATTGTTTAAATTTTAATTGTTATTGTCTTTAAAAATTAGGATAAAAATATTATATTGTCAGAAAGTTCGTTATACTCACTCTTAGCACCATAAGGCCGAAATAGTTGTATTAATTGTTTCATAACAATTAATTCGACAAGTGGAAGGAGAAGAGAAATGAAGAAGAAGAGAGGAAGAGAAATTTAATGTTTTGTAGAAATTCTAATGGCCGGTTGA